>BQNB010041523.1:0-46706 GCA_026074375.1 Tanacetum coccineum
CCTTTATACTACCGATGTCTGCACGGATGGTCGTGCGTATACAGCCCACCCTGTCTCCTAGATACTCAGCCAAGTTGACTGAGGCGATGGCACTATCATCTTCTTCGTTCCGTAAGAGGTATAGATCCTCTTACGAGACCCTTTAATCATCATCACCCTTAGTATCATCACTGACTCTTCCCCTACGAAAGAGATACCGAGGAACTTCTGAGCTTATAGTAGACACATAGATAGAGGGTACTGAGTTAGAGGACTATGGTACCGACTCGGAGGATGAGGAGACTGCATCAGAGGGTCAACAGCAACAGGCTATCCCGGCTGAGGATACAACCTAGGACGAGCCATTAGATTTAGGTTACAGGGTGGCCAGACGCCGTGCCCTTAAGCGAGCCAGGGACATTATACCCAGTACTTATGATGTGGGACAGAGTTCTAGTCCCACACCAGATCAGCAGCTAGAGATAGCAGGTGAGACTCTCACACAGACCCATGCTAGGTTGCCTATCTACACTACATGGGAGGACCGAGAGGACGATACCATCTACATGGACCAGTACGTTTACCAGTCCAGACCTTACTATTACCAGTTGGGATACCAGCATCACCAGAGTAGTTCCCAGAGTCCCCACTGGTTTTACTAGTTATTCCTTCACCGGTAGATACTCCAACACCGGCTGCAGCACTAGACGAGGGTGCCCTACTAGAGATCGGGGCACAGCTCGAGCTCTATAAGAGTATACTTCACACACACATTAAGCGTCTAGACGTACTGCCACCTATCCTTTTTGAGGGTTATGGTTCGATTTTACTGAGTTATCCTCTAGGACATAGTCCGCGAGGAGATCCACTTATAGTGTTTCAGGCTTAGGATCCTGAAACGAGTGCAGGATGAGACTAGGATCACCATAGGTACCGTATGACGATCAATTTTGGCACTTGAGGCCTAGGCAGGGTACACATACGCCCATAGAGGAGCTTTATGGCAGTCTATCTATGAGGATCGGTGGGGGATTTATGACTTGTGGAGGAATCACGTAGTAGATCAGCATGAGATGCAGGAGTTAAAGGACCGTATTGCCTACTTGAGCAGAGGATGGATAGCTGAGAGGAGTAGTCTAGGTTGACATAGCTAGGATTAGCATGTATCACACTAAACTGAATAGCTTAAGTTAGTGGTAAACTTATCTTGAGTTTATAGTTTTCTTTTATTAGTAGGGAAGTTTTGGATCACACTAAACTAAGTAGCTTCAGTTAGTGGTAGACGTATCTTGAGTTTGTAGTTTTTATTTTCTTAGTAGGAAAGTTTTGTATGAAACTATGGATCTATAGTCGCTGGTAGTTCTTTTACTTGATTTGTCATGTTGATGTTTATGTGTGCAATCTATCCCTGTTCGGTTATGATATGACTTACCGCTCCTTATGAAAATTCTTATACGCTTTTTACTTCTTTTCGTTATGTCCATCTCGAACAGACCAACATACCTAAGATAATTTTGTGGATGACATCTTGATATCACTTTTGAAGTAGAGAAGAACGCGAGAAAACCCTTAAGAGAAACCTTTTAGAGCCATATAAAAATGTGGTATCAGAAGACATAAGTGGTTAGGATTTCTTAGTAGCTTTTACTTTAAGCACTGACAATACCTTAGGATGACAAAAGACCATAAGAATTCGAGACTTGGCTAGTGTTCAAGTCTTCACGCCTTACAGTACGCACGAAATGAGCAGTTAGACATTACGCTGCGAAGAAATGAAAATAATAATATAAGACTTCTGAAGTGTTCGATCAACATTGCTTTAGCATATAGGATGTCACATTCGTGTGACACTCATGTGGTTTAAATTTGTTCAACGCCATATAACTAAGTGAAAGTAAACAAACTGTTTGACCAGAAAGAGTTTAAACAAACCGTGATGAGAGAAAACATAAAATGGTGACTGGAGAAGTGATTAGTAGGTTTACCAAATTTAGGATTGTGATGTGTTGGACGTATATCTCCTATGGGCCTAATAAAACCGACTAGACGCACGAGAGCAAGGCACTGCAGACGTCGCCACTAAACTAATTGAAGCATCACATGGACGCGACGCGAACTGGATCACCATCGAACACTCGACCGGGATTTCGCGCTTTAGACAACCAGGAAAGCCGACAACCTAAAAACATTAGATAATCGACAGTGTCTCCCCGATAAGAAATTCATCACCTCTGGAAGATATCCAAGCCAGCGATTAGACTAAACCATGTTAGGAAAACCAGTAGGAACCCTTACTGAGAAGACAAACGAATGAAAAGGAACTGTATATCATACTAAACGCCCTTACCTCTTCCTCTTACACCACATCATCTAATAACTTGAGTTGAATTTCGAGACAAAATTCTCTTAAGGAGGTAAGGCTGTGATAACCGATGTTTTTCCTAGGTTATAGTATTCTAAAATACTATGACTTATTATTTTCATATTACTATCTCATTGAATTTCTATAGCACAACTCAGCTTTTGACTTCTATTGAATTTTACTATACGTAAAACAGTTACGGTGTAACCGACTGTCAACCAACAATTTTCTATAATAATAAATCATTTTTATTTCAAATTATTACTTTCTAAACATTTACATAGCGAAAAATGTCACAAAACGTGTACCGGCACGACAATAGCTAAGCTTCCTTTAAATTACGTTATTATACTCCTAAAAACTCAACTTTAATAAAACATATCATAATTGATAAGAACCTTTCTTAAAATGAGAAAGGCGAACTTAGGTTTGCATTTAACGAAGCAAGAAACTACACAAAAATTAAATATACAAAAACTTAGGATTCCCTTTTGTTCCTTGTACCATGACCGCCCACCAAGGGAACACCATAGCAAAATTTTGGTGATCATGGTACCCATATTTTTTCCATTTTTCATTTCAAATTCACACACCACAAACACTAAAAAAGACAAACAAAGAAAATCCTCTCTTTCCTTTCTTTCTCTTTGGGTTGGACGCACACAAAAAACACACCAAATTCATACATTTTTCATCTTGTGTCAAGAACATGGAAGCTTAAATACATTCGGGTTTGATTCTAGTGATCGTTTGGGTAAATAAACAACATTTGGGATGTTTGGTTAGCTTTAATCTTCTCCTAAAACACTCATTTGTAAGTTTTTATTTTCTTAATCTCCTTGTACTTTTGTGCTTATAATCTTGCATAAACACTAGTTGTACAAACGTTTTTCTAAAAATCTAAACTTTAAAAGCTACAAAATCATAATATGGGTAGGTTTGGTTCGAAAGTGATAAAAAGGAAGCGTAAGGAAAGTATCCTTTTGATATTTTAGTTGTGTTGGTGAAATAAAACTTTTGGTCATAAGAGCTTATAGCTTATTTCGGCTTATAAATAAGCACATGAGTGCTTATTAGTACTTATTATGGTTCGGCATGAAAAGAAAAACAAAAGGAATTGTATTTTAGCTTATTCTAAATTTTTGGCTTATTTTCCTAGCTTATTTTGGGACGTATTTTTAAACTAGAAGGGTCGTGAGCTTATTGGCTTATTTTTCTAGCTTATCACAGCTTATTGGGCATGTTTGGCTCTCGGCCCAACAAGGAAAAATAAGCCATAGCTTATTCCGACTTCCTTGGGTGTCAATTTATTTTTGTGGCTTATAATTTAGCTTATTTTTTTAGATCTAGATGGGCTTAATTACTTATTATAATAGCTTATTGGACTTTGTTCTTGGGCTTATTATAGCATTTTAAATTGCTTGATGGCGACTTAATGCGTAGCGAACGTCCCAACAAAGCCCAATGTATATCTCGCTTATTTTTGGCTTATTGGTTAGCTTATTTGATAAGGCAAGTGCTTGTTTTGCTTATCCTGTTGCTTATTGATCTAATTTAACGGCTTATTAGTATTTTGGAATAGTTTTTTGAGGGTCTTAGTGGGCCGAAAGAGCCCAATAAGGTCCATATTAAACTTTTCGGGCTTATTTGGGTTAAAACTTATGGCTTATTTTTTCGAGTCTTAAAAAGCTTTGGATTTATAATCTTATAATATCAAAAAACTTATTTTCAAATAAGCCTATAATTTCTTAAGTATTCGACTAATTAAACTTACTTGGAGTATTTTGGTATATATAAGCGGTCTAACTAGTAAACCGTATTTGCATAAACTAACAACTACTAAATGGAAATGTGTGGACATTAATGGGCTTTAAGGCCCAATGACTAATAGGCTAAACTTTGGATTATACACTTGTATATCTATAAACGGGGCTAAATTGCCCAAATGACTAATGGCTTAAAACGACCATGTGAAACGAAAAATAACGAATGTACGTAATGGATGAAAAGATCAATATTGTTGGTGATTAAGTAAAACCGTAAGAGCATAGTGAGAGGTTGAAACAGGGGGTAAAAGGAACGAGAGTTGGTTTTGACAGATTTGTATTTTGACTGAAAGTAGTTAATAATGCGGAAAACACGATGTTTTATAAAGTCACGGACTTTGGGAAAGTGACTATAAACGAGCGGTTGCATGCCGAAATTTTTATAAAAAATCTTATACTTAGAAAAACATTCTATAAAAACTGATTTCTTAACCCGACAAAAAGTACAAATCACTTATTAATTAAACATTTTTATTTGAATTAAATAAATGAAACTAAATTACATACTTATAAAACAAATGCTAAAAACTCGACAAAAAGACAAAATAATAAAATAGGGGGAGGTTATTTTAATTTCCCTAAAAGAACGAATAATATTATTTTATTCAAAAACTTCTATTATGTTAATATAGGGCGTCTAAAAATTTTTTAACACTATATCGTGAACATCTTATCTAGGAATAACGAGAGGATAGATAATAGCCGAGAGGGCAAATTTAGAATATCTTAATTTAAATTTAATTCCTATTTATTTTAATTCCTATTTATTAAATTTCTTGTTAAAATTGTCTATTATTCTGGTTCATCCTTATTTATCTTAATTGCTTATTATCTTATACATTATATCTTATCTATTAAATTCTCATTTAATAATTCCCGTTTACTATTTCTGTTTCACTCATCGTTCAATTAATTCTTACTTACTTCATACAATGCTATTTAGTCCTAAATTTCCCTAATCTTATCTTCTCAAATAATACATATATATACATCGTACGTTGACATAAGTTCATCGAGTCAAACTTATCAATCGCCACACAACAGTGATACAAAACCTTTTACAACATTTATACAAATTCTTTTACAAACGCATATGCATTATTTCATTTTCAGATAACATATCCCTAAAATGAAACTCCATTAATAGGTTGTGACCGGGCACCGTTGCACGTTATTCAGTGCACATCTATTTTTAGCTACTTTTATCCTTATTTGAGGTGAGTTCTCGTAGCCCCACTTTTAAACTATTTTCCTTGGGGTAAAATGATACTCAAATCTTTTCAAACTATTTTACTTCTATGCTAAACTATTTCTACGCCTTTGGACAATGATATGTGCCTATGATTGTGTATGTGAATGTTGTTGTATATGTTCATACATGCTATTTGGGATTACTCCTAAAAACTATTAAGCCGCCTGAGTAGCTCTAGCTGGTAGGCAATAGATGCGGAAATCTATAAGCGCTTGGGCCACTGATGCATTGTTGATTGATTGACTTGTTAGTGTATGATATGATTACTATGATTGCTATTGAAACACTACTTATACTGCTTGCATTTCGCTATTATACTGCACTATTGTCCCACTTAAATTCTAGCACAACAACTGGGTTTACACTGTAAACCTACAGCTCACCAACTTTATGTTGACATTTTCGAGTATCATTTTCAGGTGATCAACATTTACAAATTGAAGGTACTTGAAAACCCAAGATTTCCTATTGGCCAAGACGTTTTCTAAAGACAGATGTTTTCTACCATCTAAATTGTAATTTGTGTAACATTGTACAGATTAAACTTCTTGTAACTAAGTATGGTATAATCTACTATCTTATGTGATGTCTCCGAAATGTCACACCTCGTGTTTTCGCTCTTAGTGGGGTGTGACAACCGGTAGTATATATAACGCTAGAACTTGCTTTAGTGATGCATCCCGAGACCGCATAGTGAGTATTGGGAATTGCTATATGATAAGCGGCACTAGGATTAACCTATGTTTTAAACCTATAATTGTTATGATGGTCACATCGACCATATAACTATCCCACACCCTTGCTTCGCACTCATTTTTAGTGTAAGATTCCCCTAGTGAAACCCTCTGAGCCATCCTTTTTCGCGGTTCTCATAAATTTTTGGTGGATTCCGAATTATTAATGAAGAGCATTGTTACCCCTTTAAACCAATTGTTACACCCAAAAACCTTAGCCTACCTTGTATGTACTCGCTTTTAGTAATCGTTGTGTCAAACCCTAGTTAATTATTTGAAGACCCGGTTGCTAAGCCCTTATCCTTGTATATACTGTTTTGGGACGATTGGGATTCATGGTAGTATTTATTTCGTGGAAGAATGAGAAAGAAAAGTTAGGTTGATACCCCCATATGTTTATCAAATGGTCTCCCTGATATTTTGATCTAAATCAAATCGGGTCATTAGTTAGTTTATTTATCGAGTATGTAAAAGTTAAAGTGTAGAGGTGTATCTATAAACCCCTCATGATGTATTATTATGTTTAAGCAATAGCAGGACAAAAGTGTACGAAAAAATAGAAAAAAAATGAAAAAGAAAAAAAGAAGAAAAAGAAAGAAAAAATCAAAAAAATATATATAAAAGTGAAAAAAATGTACGGGTTGCCATTTGCTTATTTTATGTTCATGTTTATCATAAAGTCAAGAAAATAAAAATAAAGAGTTTGATGTATAGTTGTGTAGAGTTTGTACATCTTGTTCGAGTGGTAGAGTCTTTGGCTTAGCAACCAAATCAGCGTGTATTCTTATAGATAATTAACTCACCACTTCACCTAAAATTCACCCAAAAAGTCACTCCCCAAATATTTCCCATCTGTTTTCGTTTCCATGTTATCATATTACACCCAAACCCCACAACCCTTTAAAGACCTCTTTGATAGTGACTATTAGTACTTACGCTAGCGGTGGAGGTTTGATCATTTATCAAGCATATGGTAATTTGTATGCTATGACAGGTAATGAGTGTTGTTGATAGAAATAATGCCTAAAAACATTGTTAATATTTTTCGATCTCAATCACCGTCTTTGATAATCACAAAAATGTAAAAAAACAATTAATGAATAAATTCATTATTAAACAAGTGAATAGTAGTAAATTTTCATTTGAAAATTTAATCACTTAAAGGTATGAATAAAACAAAGCTTAAGTTAGTAATGATCAAAGATTTTTTATTTTAAACTCCACTTTTTATAAAAAAGACCCAAACTTTTTTATATCTTTTACAAAAATTTTAAGATTTAAAAGTAATGTTTTATTCAACTCAATATTTTGAATTCAAATTTTCTACACCAAAAAGGCTGAAATGTTCTAAAACACCTCTTCACATTAAAAGACAAAAAGGAAGCGTCAGGCTTGGGCGGCCCCCTTAATTATAACGGGTGGCCCCATTAATTTTAAGGGGACCGGCACCCTAATTAAGGGGACCAGCCAAGTGTTTTTTTTTGTCACAGCTTGCCTATAAATACTGGACTATTCCCCACTAATTTTCTCACCTTTTGCACACACTTTTCTTTTCTAGTTCTAAAATTGTTTATACTTCCTTTTTTTCCTATCATCGTTATATCGTAAAGCCTTGTTTCAAGTGATCCATTCTTTGATCCTCAGGGCAAGAGAAGAATACTTTCTTTTTCCCCCATCAATGTGAAGAAGTATTATAGCTTAGTGTGTGTCCTTGCAACCTTGTTGCAATGTAATCATTTCTCTGTAAATCATTTGTGTATATTGTGAAGGGTGTGTATCGTTAGTTGTGTACAATAAGATTGATTGTTGTAATCATGTATATATAAAACCCATAATTTTTATCAATGTAATTATCATTCTTAAAATTAGATGCACTGTAATATCCCATCTATTATTTATATATTGTTATCTGTATGTATATTATATTATATATATATATATATATATATATATATATTCTATATATATATATATTATATATATATAATATCACCACTTTACATGGAAGGAATTTTTTTGCTTTATCTCTCATTGTGCAACGTAATTGCTTCTCTAAAGTAAGCGAGCTCACGCAACCTACCTATGCCATATATTATCTATGTTATACCATGTAAATATCCTAATATGTCAAGTCTATATCTTAATATCATTTTTACCAAGTACTTATTCATTTAACGTACTTTTCAATCGTTATTTTTTTAAAACATACAAGCATTTAAACGTTAACGTTTATATCAAAAACCCTAATTATATGTAATGTATACATATTAAATGATGTACAAGCCTTTAAAGCATGTGTACAAGTATCATACACAACATTTGAATATCTTTTCTCTACTAAATAAGTTATAAACTTTCTAATTGCACAATATATAGCTATCATGCCTAATTTACTAATTAGGTCATTTAAGCTCCTAAATCATGTTTAAACTTTACCACCACTTTAGCACAAGGTACAAGCACTTAATGCATGAATTCTAAACCTTAACGATAAACCCTAATTAATCCTAAAACACAAATTTAAAACCCTAAACCCTAACAAACTAATTTTAAAACCTAGAAACTAAACCTAAACCCCAATCCTAACATTAAATCTTAATCCTAAAACCTAATCCTAACACTAAACCTTAATCCTAACCCTAATCCACGAGTTAAAACCCTAAATCTTAAGCCGAAACCCTAAATAACCTGACACCCCTTTTATTTCATTTTGACCCATTTTAAACCAACCTAGCATCCTAACACCTCTATGACCTCACCACTATGTCACCAAGCAGCCACCCAAGCACCTTACAAGCACCTCCATCACCACCTTGGCCACAAAGTTGCAAAATCACCTCCTTGTCACCTCTTTCTAGCCGAACCCCCCAACACCTTCCACCTTGCTTAGCTATTTTTCTAGCCTTCCATACTTACCCTATAATCTTCATTAGTCACTACTCTATCACCTTGATCCTTACACCAAGTTAACTTAGGCACTAAGGGTCATTTAACCCCTATATATAGCCGAAACATGCAAACCATTCAAACACACCTCAAAATCTATCACACACACACAAATGGAGTAATAAGGAGGATCAAGGAAGGACAAGTGTAGTCCCTAATATCATAATTGAAGCCAAGAACCAAGAAAAATAAGCTCTTGAAGTCGTTACTAGGCGTAAGAACCCAAAAACCCTCATTCGACCCATTTTAGCTTACGTAAGCTCAAAATCTTGTTCAATAAGATTATAATCTGTATTATAATGTTCATAATACTCTTAAGATCATATATGAACTCTTGTTAAAGCCTTGAATCTTCAAACCCATGCATTTTTTTTATTAAAACCCTAAAAATGACCCGTTTTGAAAACTCGTCAAAACATATACCCAAAAGAAACCCCTCACATGAAGCTCCCTAGTAACGTGATACATTATAGTTTTAAGTGATAATGTTTTATAATATTTAAACATATATTTTTATAATTAATATAAAAATATTACATTTTATATCCTTATAGTTTCAAAAATGACAATATATACCCTTGGTTTATAAACTTTTACAAGTTTCGTCCTTTATATAAAAAGTATATATATATATTAAACTTTTAACTTTGAAATTTAGCAAAACAAGTCCTTATAGTTATGACTTTAAGAAAATGACATTTTCAGCCCTTCTAGTTATTAATTTCAGAAAGTTACGATATATACCCCTTGCATGGAATACTTTTGCAAAACAAGTCCAAAATGCCATGCAAGCTTATTTTAAGTTTCTAAATGATATTTGCAGGTTATAGCTTATTAGTATAAGCTAAAATAAGAAGTTTTAACGTAATGAAAGTTTAGAAAAAGGATCCGTTAGCTAGAAAATCAAAACGGGTCATTTTTAGGGTTTTTATCAAAAACACATGGGTTTGAGGATTCAAAGCTTCAAACAAGAGTTCATGCATCATCTTAAGAGTATTATGAACATTAATATACAAATTATAAGTTTATATAACAAGATCTTAGGCTTACTTGAGCTAAAATGGGTCGAAATGGGGTTTTCGGGTTCGTACGCCTAGAAATGGCTTCAAGACTTCGTTTTTCTTGCTTCTTGGCTTCTATTCTGAGCTTAGGGACTTCTCTTGATCTTCTATGGCTGCTATGGAAGGGTTATAATTCCATTTGAGGGTATGAGATGAGATGTGTGGGATGAAATGAAAGTGTTGCTTGGTTCGTGTATTTATAGGGTAGAAATACCCTTGGTGCCCAAGAAAACTTAGAGATTAAGGGTTAAGATCTGTAGATAGGTGACTAATAAAGGCTATGGATGAGTGTTGATGTCTAGGAAACTAGCTATAAAGTGTTGGAAAGATTTTGGAGGGGTTGATGTGGTTCGGCTAGAAAAGAACAACAAGGAGGTGATGTAGCAAGCTTGGTGGCCAAGAGTTGAAAGGGAGGTGCTTGTAAGCTGCTTAGGAGGAGTAGTAGCTTAGTCATAGTGGTGCTTGAGGTGCTAGGTTGGTTTAAAATGGGTTAAAAAGGAAGAAAATGGGTATCGGGTTAGATTAGGGTTTAGTTAGGATTTTTAGGCTTTATTTTTAAGTTAGGGCTAGGGTTTAGGATAGATTAAGGTTTAGGATTAGTGTTAGGATTATGGTTTAGTGTTTAGGATTAGAGTTTAGGGCTTAGTTTTAGGTTTTAGGGTTTAGTTTTAAGGTTAAAGTGAAATTAGGGTTTAGGGTTTTGTTTTAGGGTTTTAGGGTTTTAGATTAGGGTTTAGGATGATTTAGGGTTTAGGTTTAGGGTTTAGAAGTTGTACATTGAGTGTAGTAGCTTGTACAAAAGTGGTGGTACAAAATCTAGAATGAAAATGGTGGTAAAACGGCTATTTTGAGGGTCATGCTTAATGAACTTGTACATTGTGTTTAAATGAGTTATACATTGTTTTTAGAGGGAAAAGTTATTCAAATGTTATGTATTGACACTTGTACATATGCCTTGAATACTTGTACATTCACTTTATATGTATACATTACATATAATTAGGGTTTTGATATAAACGTTTAACGTTTAAAGCCTGTTTTGATATAACGTTGTTAAATGGATAACATTTTTGGTAAAAATAATATTAGGGCATAGACTTGACATATTAGGAGGTTTATATGATATAAACATAGATATAGTGCGTGAGCTCGTTTACTTTAGTTATGTAAACTACGTTACATAATGGAATAAAGCGAAAAATTTCCCTATAAAAATGTGGTATTTATAAATAGATAGATGGTACATTGCATCTAATCAATAATTGCATTGATGAAAATTACGGGTTGTTATATACTTCCAATATTGAGGATGCTTTTTCCTCTAACTTTCGGACTATATCCCGGCTTCCCCGGACTATGTCCCAGCTTCACCAGGAAAAACTTATTCTAGCTCTTCAAATAACTCATTTGGTTTGGTTCCAATAGCTTCACCAACTCTTTCACTTTTTCATGATGACCCCTATATGAAGGTCTTGCATGCATACTATGCTAAAGAATCACCTATTACACCACCAACTATTGTGCCTCCATCTTCAATGCTATCTCCAATGTTTAATCCTCAAGAATTCTTTCTTACTGAGGAATTATTGCCACTTAAGAAACAAGGTCGTGACTGATTATCCTCCTCTACTTCTGACCTACCTCAAGCATTTGAGATAGGAGAAAGCTCTCATAAGATAAGTTTGGAACATCACGAGGAGCAAATTAAGGAAATTTTGAATCACCTAGATGAACTCTCTCTCGACCGCATTGAGCACATAGAAGACAAAATAAAAGGTCTCAGAAATGGCCGGGTGATCATACAACAAGATTTTGACAATCTGGAAGCTGAACTCCGAGAGTCTCATACTCAAATTGCTAAACTTCAAAGAAAGCAAATGGGAAATAACAGCAAGATTGCTCTGGCTCGCTTCAGGATTGCTAATCTAGAACAAATCATCGAAGATATCCAGGCTCGTCACCAAGCAGATAAGGAAAGTCTTCTGAATGCAATCTATGAACACAAGAACAGCCAGGAAGGACCATCGGACTACTAGATTAGATACTAGTTATAGCTTTTGATAGAACCTAGCCACGGGATGTGTGGTATAAATAACAACACTTGTCAAATTTTGACTATGTACAGTACAAAGGCAAGTCGTTCATGATATAATATAATGGTGATCCCGTTTCATATTCATCATGTGTCCTATATTTCATCTCCGTCTTCATCATTATGAATCTTACCATGACCCCCAGAAAATAAACTAATAAGTTAGATGCTTGTTAGAATTCATATCAAATAAGTATCTATGATTTTAATATCACTATTGTTAAAAATGCTTAAAGTTCAAAAATAAGCATTTCATTTTAAGACTTGTGATATCATTCTTATTACGTGTTGTCTTATGTTGATAGAATGCCTCCCAAAAGGACATCAACATCTGAAGCACCAGCCATGACTCAAGCTGCCATCAGGAAACTAGTTGCTGATAGTGTTACCGCAGCTCTAGAAGCACAAGCCGCTAACATGGCAAATACTGATAATACCACCAGACCAAGAGAAGCTCCTGTAGCAAGAAAATGTAGCTACAAAGAGTTCATGAGCTGACAACCTATTAACTTCAAAGGTATGGAATGAGCTGTTGGACTTATCTGCTAGTTTGAGCGAACTGAATCAGTGTTTTCCTGTAGCAACTGTACTGAAGACTGCAAGGTTAAGCTTGCTACTGGTACTTTAACTAAAGAAGCTCTATCCTGGTGGAATTCTTTAGCCTAACCTATTAGGATAGAAGAAGCTTACAAGATTACCTGGGTTGAATTCAAGAAGCTTTTGATAAAGAAGTATTATCCCCGAACTAAATTCCAGAAGATGGAAGGCGAATTTTACCATCTGACTGTGAAGGGGAATGATCTCAAGACATATGTGAGAAGATTCCAGGAATTGGCAACCATGTGTCCCACTATGGTGCCAGATTCTGAGAAAATGATGGAAGTTTTCATCGGGGGATTGCCTCGAAGTATTGAAGGGAATATTACCGCCTCTAAACCTCAAACTCTAGAGGAAGCCATTAACATAGCCCAGAGGCTAATGGATCAGGTAACAAAGCACACTCCGGTGCAAGTATCAAGTGATCACAAACGAAAGTTTGACGACAGAAGAACTTTCAACAACAACAACTACCGTAACACCAACACCAACACCAACAACCGCTATAATAATAACCAACCACAACAGAATAGAAGACAGGAAACCTTCAGGTCTTATGCTGTCACTCCAACTGAAAATAATGGGTATACTGGAAACCGTCCCTTATGTAAGAAATGCACTCTGCATCACATAGGACCTTGCATTGTTAAGTGTAATACTTGCAACAAGGTAGGCCATCTGACCAAGAACTACAAAAACAAAGGGCCAGCCACTGGAAGTAATCTGCTACCAGTGACAGTTACTTGTCATGAATGTGGAGAGAAAGGGCATTATGCAAATCAATGCCCAAAGACCACAAACAACAATGCCTAGGGAAGAGCCTACATGCTGAGGGATAGGAATGCTCACCAAGACCCGAATGTAGTCACGGGTATGTTCCTTCTAAACCAACATCTAGCTAGAGTATTATTTGATTCTGGAGCCGATAAAAGCTTCGTATCCATATCTCTTATCTCTATGCGAAATATTCCACCCGTTATAATAGATACTTTTTATAATATCGAAATGGCTGATGGAAACCTAATAAGCACAAACACCGTTATTCAGGGTGCAACTCTGACTTTGTTAAACCAACCTTTCGAAATTGATCTTAGGCCAATCAAACTCGGTAGTTTTGACGTCGTTATTGGTATGGATTGGTTATCCAAGTATCATGCTAGAATTATCTATGATGAGAAAGTCATCCACATCCCAATTAACGATGAAACTTTGATCATCCAAGGTGACTAAAGTAAAACCCGACTAAGTCTCATATCCTGTATAAAAACTAAAAGATATATATCCTGAGGTTGTCAAGTTTTCGTTATTTAAGTAATGGAAAAGAAGTCAGACGAGAAAAGACTAGAAGATATCCTAGTAGTCATAGAATTCCCAGAAGTTTTTCCTGAATATCTACATGGCCTTCCTCCCGTTTGCCAAGTAGAATTTCAAATCAATCTAATTCTAGGAACAGCACCTGTAGCCCGAGCACCCTACAGATTAGCTCCTTCAGAAATGCAAGAACTATCTAACCAACTTCAAGAGTTATCAGATCGAGGTTTTATCTGACCAAGTACCTTGCCTTGGGGAGCTCCTGTCTTATTTGTCAAAAAGAAAGACGGATCTTTCAGAATGTGTATCGATTACCGGGAGTTGAATAAACTTACCGTAAAGAATCGTTACCCATTACCCGGGATTGATGACTTATTTGACCAACTTCAAGGTTCGAGTGTCTACTCGAAGATCGACTTAAGATCAGGCTATCATCAACTGAGATTCAGGGATGAAGATATTCCCAAGACTACTTTCAGAACAAGATACGAACATTATGAATTTCAAGTGATGCCATTTGGTTCAACTAACGCACCTGATGTATTCATGGATCTCATGAACCATGTGTGCAAACCATATTTGGATAAATTTGTGATAGTGTTCATCGATGATATTCTCATCTACTCCTATAACAAAGAAGAGCACGCAAATCATCTAAGAATAATCCTAGAATTACTCAAGAAAAATAAGTTGTATGCCAAGTTCTCCAAGTGTGATTTATGGATTCGTATCATGCAATTTCTTGGACACTTAATTGATAAACAATGACTTCATGTTGACCCCGCCAAGATTGAAGCAGTTAAGAATTGGACATCTCCTACTACACCCACAGAAATACGTCAATTCTTAGGACTCGCCAGTTATTATCGGAGATTTATCAAAGATTTCTCGAAGATTGCAAAGTCTTTGACTGAATTAACCCAGAAAAACAAAAAGTATATATGGGGAGAAAACCAAGAGTCGGCCTTCCAACTGCTAAAACAGAAGCTATGTGAAGCTCCAATCTTAGCATTACCAGAAGGAAATGACGATTTTGTTGTTTACTGTGATGCATCCCATCAAGGTCTGGGAGCGGTGTTAATGCAAAGAGAGAAGGCTATTGCATATGCATCCCGACAACTTAAGCCTAATGAAGAAAACTATACCACTCATGATCTCAAATTAAGAGTAGTAGTGTTTGCTCTTAAAATTTAGAGACACTATCTGTATGGCACCAAATGTACTGTGTTCACTGATCATAAAAGTCTTCAGCATATCCTTGATCAGAAAGAGTTGAACATGAGACAATGTCGTTGGCTAGAATTGCTTGTAGATTACAATTGTGAAATTCGCTACCATCCTGGAAAGGCAAATTTCATAGCAGATGCCTTAAGCCAGAAGGAACTAATCAAACCACTCTGAGTTAGATCATTAGTTATGACCATTCATCCAAACTTACCCTCACAAATTCTCAAAGCTCAAACTGAAGCACTCAAAGAAGAAAACATCAAAGCTGAAAACTTACAAAGAATAGACAAATCATTTGAAATACATCCTGATGGAACCCGATGTATCAAGAATCGAAGTTGGTTACCACTCTTTGGTAATCTGAGAGACTTGATCATGCATGAGTCCTATAAATCGAAGTATTCCATTCACCCAGGTTCTGACAAGATGTATTAGGATCTAAAGAAACTCTATTGGTGGCCTAACATGAAGGCAATCATCGCTGAATATGTTGGCAAATGTTTGACATGTTCTAGAGTTAAGGCAGAATGTCAGAAGCCATCCGCCTTACTAGTACAACCGGAGATTCCTATGTAGAAGTGGGAGAGAATAACAATGGATTTCATCACAAAACTACCCAAAACCTCAAACGGACATGACACAATCTGGGTCATTGTCGATCGCCTCACCAAATCCGCACATTTCATCCCTACCCGAGAGACAGATAGTATGGAAACCCTTACAAGATTGTACATAAAGGAAATAGTCTCCCGGCATGGAGTGCCAATATCTATCATCTCGGATCGTGACTGTCATTTCACGTCCAAATTCTGGCAATCATTACAAAGTGATTTGGGTACTCAATTAGACATGAGTACGGCATATCATCCTGAAACCAATGGACAAAGTGAAATAACCATCCAAATAGTCGAAGACATGCTTCGAGCCTGTGTTATAGATTTTGGAAAGGATGGGAAAAACACTTAACATTAGTAGAATTTTCTTACAATAACAGTTACCATGCCAGTATCAAGGCAACACCATTTAAGGCACTTTATGGTTGAAAGTGCAGATCACCTGTTTGTTGGGCCGAAGTTGGAGATGTTCAACTTATGAGACTAGAAATAATCCATGAAACCACTGAAAAGATCGTGCAAATTCGACAACGCTTGCAAGCTGCAAGAGACCGGCAAAGAAGTTATGCCAATATAAGACGAAAACCTTTAGAATTTCAAGTTGAAGATCGTGTTATGTTAAAAGTGTCACCTTGTAAAGGTGTCATCCGATTCGGAAAACGAGGAAAGCTTAATGCTCGGTACATTGGACCTTTCAAAATCCTTGAACAGATTGGCCCAGTGGCATATAAACTTGAACTTCCTGAAGAGCTCAGTAATATCCACAGTACTTTCCACGTTTCTAATCTAAAGAAATGCTTATCTGATGAATCCCTTGTCATTCCAATGAAAGAGCTTCGACTCGATGATAAACTTAACTTTGTGGAAGAACCAGTGGAGATCATGGATCGAGAAGTCAAGCAACTGAAACAAAGTCGTATTCCTATAGTCAAAGTAAGATGGAACTTTAAATGAAGGACCAAATTACGTAGGAACGTGAAATGCAAATTTTGTGCTAGCATCCACATCTGTTTTCTCAACATTACTAACGTCATCCAAATAAATCTCGGACGAGATTACATTTAAGGAGGGAACTATAACAACCTATAATTTTCAATCATGTAATTATCCATCTAGTTAAATTAGATGCTCTGTAATATCCCAAATCTATTATATAACTAACCTTTTTACAATGGATTTTTTTTTTTTTTTTTTTTTTTTTTTTTTTTTTTTTTTTTTTTTTTTTTTTTTTTTTTTTTTTTTTTTTTTTTTTTTTTTTTTTTGGGTGGGGTGTTGGGATCTTTAATCGCATTATGCAACGTAACTTGCATCTCTAAAGTAAACGAGCCCACGCAACCTCTACCAATGCCATCTATATCTATGTTCACAGCATGTAAACATCCTAATATGTCAAGTCAATATCTTAATATCATTTTTACCAAGTACATTTAACGTACTTTTCAAAATATTATTTCAAAACAAGCATTGAACGTTAACATTTATATCAAAACCCTAATTATATGTAATGTATACATATAAAATGAACGTGCAAGTATTCAAAGCACGTGTACAAGTGTACAATACACAACATTTGAAATATAATTTCCCTCCAAGTCAATATACAACACATTAAAGCTCAAAGTACAAATCAACAATGCAAGAATTCAAATAAGCTCATTTTTCACCGTTTTCATTTTAGATTTCGTACCACCTCTTTAGTACAAGGTACAAACACTTCATACATAACTCCTAAACCCTAAACCTAAACCCTAAATCCTTTCTAAACTCTAATCTAAAACCCTAAACCCTAAACGAAACCCTAAAACCCTAATTTCACTTTAAACCTAAAAACTAATCCTAAACCTTAATCCTAACATTAAACCTTAATCCTAAACCCTAATCCTAACACTAACCTTAATCCTAAACCCTAATCTATCCTTAATCCTAACCCTAATCCCAGTTTTAAAACCCTAAATCCTAAGCCAAAACCAAAACAAACTCGACACCTCTTTTTCTTTCATTTTTGACGACCATTTTAAGCAACCAAGCAACCTCAAGCACCTCCCTTAGGCATCATCTAGCAGCGCAACCACTAAGGCAACCTTACAACAAGCACCTTTCAATAACGCACCATTGGCCACCAAGTTAGCCTTGTCACCTCCTTGTCACTCTATTATACCTAAAACCCTCATACACCCTTCCACCCTCCAATCCTACTCTTCTAGCTCTCAATACTCATCACTATAGCTCCCATGAATCATCTATCCTAGCCTTGACACTAATCAAACCCGAAACTTGGGCATCAAGGGTCATTCGAACCCTATATAAGCCAAACACCCCCATTCATTCAAATCACACCTCAAACATTTATCTCACACTCAAATGGAGTTCTAGCTTAGCCAAGGAAGAAGTAGAAGATCCCTAAGATAAGAATAGAAGCCAAGAACCAAGAAAAAGAAGCCTTTGAAGTTATTACTAGGCGTACGAACCCGAAAACCCCATTTCGACCCATTTTAGCTCAAGTAAGCTCAAAATCTTGTTCAATAAGCTCATAATCTGTATTAGAACTATAATAAGGTCTATATGATCCTATATGAACTCTTGTTTAATCCTTAAATCCTCAAACCCATGCGTTTTTTTATTAAAACACTAAAAATAACCCGTTTTGATTTTCTAGGTAACGAATCTTTTTTTCTAAACTTTTGTTACGTTAGAACATCTTATTTTAGCTTATTCTAATAAGCTATAACCTGCAAATATCATTTGGAATCCTAAAATAAGCTTGCATGGCTTTTTGGACTTGATTTGTAAATTATTTCCATGCAAGGGGTATATATCGTAACTTTCTAAAATTTATAACTAAAGGGGCTGAAAATGTCATTATTCCAAAGTTATAACTATAAGGACCTATCTTACCAAGTTTCAAAGTTAAAGGTTTAAATTATATATACTTTATATATAAAGGACTAAACATGTAAAAGTTTATAAATCAAGGGTATATATTGCCATTTTTGCAAACTTAAAAATATAAAATTTAATATTTTTATATAAATTATAAAAATATATATTAATATTATAAGTCTCGATTTTATTAAAACCCGACACAATTATCGTTATTAATCAACGATCGACGCATTATAAAACAATTACGTTATATAATTAATGTGACACCCCCATAAAATCACAACGCAGCGAAATACCACTTTGGGGTGCCACTTCATAGTATAAAGTACAAGTTACAGTAAACGACCTCAAAATGGACGTTTGATAAAATGTCACATTCGATTCAAATAAATCAGAGTAAATTCAGGTCCCAATAATTTATGATTTAACAAGATTACCAGTTTCAATCGTGACTCATTTTGTCTATCTAAGGAAAAATAGTTATCGAATGTGAAGAAAACCGAGTCCTTTAAGTTTTGATATCCACGCGACTCAAATGCTCCCATGCTCAGCTAGCAATATAATAACCTGAGAAAATACATGCAAAAACGTCAACAATAATGTTGGTGAATTCATAGGTTTAAGTAAAAGCAGTATTGAAATAGTTCGAGAAATATTTCTGTAAGAAAAGTAGCGTTACAACATTTAGAAGAATTGTTATCGAAATCCAAGTAATGTTTCAATAAATCAAGTAATGTTCAATAGTGGACCACAAGGTTTAAGATCAGCCAGCGACAGTATTTCAAAGTATAATTCAACAAGAAACATTGCAACGAATAACAATGTAAAAATCTTATTGCATTGAGCTCATGACACGAAGCCTGACGTTAACACATATCTTGTATGTAATTTATGTTGCCCCATAACTAGGTATTATTGCCTTATACCTAACTTTTAAATACAAATTGTCCGTTGACTGGGTGCTCGAAAGGATTCGATTCATACCCCCGGACAGGGCTGTCAAACCCAATAATCAATTTATATTTGTACTAAGCGCTCACGTACATTATAGCAATTAACAGTTCATGATAGTGGGGTCTTTGACAATAAACTACTCAAATCATGCAATTGACCTCATAATTGAGTCCAGCATACCATAAAGTTTCTTGGTCCAGTTTTATAAAACAAGCATGTATCAAACTGTATTAGAAATCATGTGGTAGGTAAGTAAAAGCTTTAGTAAAACATTCCTGTAACGCTTATGTAGTAGTAACCGATAAGTTATTCGGTAAAAACAAGCATAGTATCAAACATGGTATTAAAATCACTGTTGGAAGATAACAAAAGCTTTGTAAAAACATTCCAAGAAACCTTATGTATAGTACCGATAAATTATTCGGTAAAACAAGCATGTAATCAAACATGTATAGAAACATCACGTGGTTAAGAGTAAGCAAAAACTTTTAGTAAAAAACATTCATGTAACGCTGATGTAGTAAGTAACCGATAAGATTATCGTAAAACAAGCATGTATTTCTCAACCCCCAAAAATAGTTTAAGAAAACCATTAAAAATGAAAAGGTGGGGCTATGAACTCACCTTGAACAATATGATAATAGATAGCGAGATATAACCATCGAGAGACCGAGAAAACTATAACGATAAATTAACGCGACAGAAAGCCGAGAAAAATCCATAATGAGCAACCTAAAAATAAAGTTGCGACTTAGGATTTATAAATGTTACACGAATAAATATAATTTAGTTTTTATAAAGATTTTTATAAAAAATATAGTTGGGCCTAATTTAAGTATTTCCCAATTACCACTTAAGCCCAAAATATAACACAATTAAACCATTTAATTTATATTATAAAAGTTAATTCTTAAACATTTTAAATAAATATTAATGGAAAACTAATATGACAAAACATTTTGTTCATTATCTGACAGACATTAAAAACAATGTGGACATCGATTCTTTTTTCCTGGGAATATGACAACTCTTAGTTTGACCCATATTGATCCATTCATATGCTAATACTGTAATAAAAGCTTTTCCAACTTTGGAGTCAAGAATATCATGCCTATATCACAATGCATTTAGGACTAGCTAATGATGTGATAACCATAAAAGAACAAAAATCATTGAAGACGTTTCTACGTTGTTTTTTTTGTGCACTTTAAAATCTGGTCAGTTCATCCCACTAATTCTGTTTGTTATTCAATTGGCTCTTCAGCAGATTAGCGACGACAGAAAACTATCAGAAAGCTGTGGCTCATCAGAAATACGATTTTTCTTGTAAGAAAAGTCATATTTTTTTTTTTACATATTTCACGATGACAACAATTTATTTACGAGATGAACTAAGCTATAAAAGCAAGATCGAAATGAAACGTGAAGGAGATTTAATATTACCTCTTAGCCAAATGATCGAGATAAAAAGACGAACATGAGTACAAGATCGAGACATGAGATTGAAAATCGACCCCAAAACTTTTAACCCATACACGAACTCGAAACTCCAACTATTCCCGTCGTGAACCCATGTGAACCTTAACCGAAACTAAACCCAGCGTGAAGTTTACCTTTTTCAACGTGTACCATGCATTATGCATGTTTGCGAACACGAACAACTCGAACATGAATGTCTAATGGCTCACTAATGGAACATATACAACAACCCAAACACCAACTGGAAAACTTGAATGAAACAAACACTTCCATTTTCTAATGACCGGTGCGCTCACGATAACAAATAAGAAAAACGACGAAGATTGTGTGTTAGTAAATAAATAAATGGATGTATTTGATTTTGTAAAAGAGACGTTGCTATAAGGTGGGTTTTCATTTTGAAGACAAGAATGTCTTCTTTTTTTTCATTTTGGTGTGTACTACAGTTGGTAATTTTTGAACTATGGAGATGATTGTGTGAATGTGTTATATTTTGTAATAATGAAATAAATGTTATAAATTTTATTTATATATAAAACTTTTAAAATGAATTAGTAAGTGTATAATAGTTGAGGGTTAAAAGTGTAATTTTTTTTATTAATACCTTTTGAGAAAAGCGGGTTTCGTAGACCTCGTTTTGGGCGACTTAACAAAAGATTCCGAACGCGCGAAACTTGCGCCGATGTTTTTTCCAAATAATTTTTCCAACAAAACGAGTATTACCCTTGATAATATTTCATAATTATTTTTATAACATTTATAAAAATGTTCGTTATTTATTTAGTGAACCGGTTACGTCTCGTCCGAAATAAAAAAAAAATAAAAATAAATTTCTAACCCATATATTCGCGTTATCCAACACAAACGTTTAGTAATAAATGATGACTAAATTTATTAAATATTTTTATTTAATAAAACTGTTAATTAAATATAATTTAATTATTTTCTCGTTTCTAAATCTTGCGAGTGTATTTCGGTCACTTTCTGCCCGTTTCTGGGTCTCGGGCAAAACTAAAAAGTTGTCAGGAATGTCGTTTTACATCAAATCGCTTTAGGGTCCGAATAATGAAAACGTGATTTAGCGGTTCGTTTTTGATAAATTCTATGAGTTAAATTATTTCCTTTTTCGTTTTCGAATCAAATAATTATAAAATAAATTTTATAAACGACAACATGTAATAATAAATATGATTTATTATTTAAATATATTCCGAAAATTGACGGTTGTTATAGTCTTCCCACCTTAAGAGAGCGCCGTCCCGGTGCTCAATTTGTTTTATTCGTCCTTGGTTTACTAGTGATTAGATGAGTGGATATACCTAGGTCATTGTCGAGGTTTCCAACGAAAGCTTGAGTGAACAAAGGTCAAAGCATAGGATATATGCAATCGATATGAGCGAATGAATCAAATGTAATGAGAATCTTCAAATGGAAGGATGGAATACATGACTGGAAGAAAAGTCATTAGAACGAAAAATTTTAACAAGTCGTCAATTCTTGAAAGCAGTTAATGGTTCATTACTATTAGCTCATCAAGTTCGCGACGGTCAATACACATTCGGAAAAACCCATATAACAAATCACGAGTCGAAAGAAGTTCATAGCCCAAAGAATGATTCATACGGACGAACACACGCTATGTCGGATACACATAAGCCCACTCATTCATAATCCGTCACTTACATAAAGAGGCGTCCCAATCCATATAAGTGATGAATTATGAACTTATGGTTCGGTGATTTATAATTTCCTTATTCAAATGAAGAAGCGTCCTAATTCATTTCAATAAGACGATTATAGATCATCCTACTTAGGCATGGCCGACACGAAACACAATATCAAAACAATGCTACAATAAGTAATAAGGATTATCTTCTTGACGGTATGATTCTTTAAAATCATAACAAGTAACGGGAAGAATAATGAGACGTTAGTCAATCACGTTCCAAATGCAAGTGCCAAAAGACTGCACGATTACCAAACAACATATGCGATTCAAGCTAAAGGTCGAGTGTTACAACTTGGAGTCGATTAGTAAACTAACCAACGGAATCGAAAAACTATGTCAAATTTCAATATCATCAAAAGGGAATGAAGTAAGGTTGCGTAAATGTTTCAGAGATAACTGCATCGCTCACAATATATTAGAGTAAACGAACTCATTAAGACGTACCATAGTACTATACACATATGTAAGTAATTATTATTACGTAGACGGTTTCGCCTTTAGGCTTAGATTAGCACAGGCATCAAATTAAACTCGATTGAAAAGCATCGCTAAATTATACCCAATATGCAGGTAGGCGTACCCACGCTCCAAATTCCAATCATACGTTAGTCAAAACACCAAGGCGACACAATGGCCGTAAATAGTTAAACTCACACAAATAACTTCTATATAAATATACGGCAATCCAGAAGATGAGCATAAGAGATTAAAAGAAGGTAGCTCCTATACGTACGGGTATCCTCATATGATATTAGTATTGATGTTCGTGGAAGAAAATAAGAAAGCAGGAAGTACGCGATAGTCGGAGTAAGCAACGTATATATATAATCGGCCGCTATGAAGCAAATAGTATGACGTCATAAGATAGACGTATGAGAGCGAAATAATAACCAAGTATTATATACAAATTATTAATGTAATAGCAGTAAAGAAGCAAAAGAGAGCATATAAATTACCTGGGAGCAAGCGCGCATGGATATCGGACAATGGTGAAAGACTCTTAATTTTTTTTTGAAAAACGGTTATAGTCTAGGGTTTTGAAAACGACCTAGTTCGCTATAACGAGTGCTCTGATACCAATCTGTGACACCCCCATAAAATCACAACGCAGCGGAATACCACTTTGGGGTGCCACTTCATAGTATAAAGTACAAGTTACAGTAAACGACCTCAAAAGGGACGTTTGATAAAATGTCACATTCGATTTAAATAAATCAGAGTAAATTCAGGTCCCAATAATTTATGATTTAACAAGATTACCAGATTTCAATCGTGACTCATTTTGTCTATCTAAGGAAAAATAGTTATCGAATGTGAAGAAAACCGAGTCCTTTAAGTTTTGATATCCACGCGACTCAAATGCTCCCATGCTCAGCTAGCAATATAATAACCTGAGAAAATACATGCAAAAACGTCAACAATAATGTTGGTGAATTCATAGGTTTAAGTAAAAGCAGTATTGAAATAGTTCAAGAAATATTTCTGTAAGAAAAGTAGCGTTACAACATTTAGAAGAATTGTTATCGAAATCCAAGTAATGTTTCAATAAATCAAGTAATGTTCAATAGTGGACCACAAGTTTATAGAATCGCCACGACAGTATTTCAAAGTATAATTCAACAGAATACATTGCAACGAATACAATGTATCAATTCATCTTGATTGCATTGAGCTCATGACACCGAAGCCTTGACGTTAACACATATCTCTTGTATGTAATATTATGTTGCCCCATAACTAGGTATTATTGCCTTATACCTAAATTCTAAATACAAATTGTCTCTTAATGACATGCGTGGCTTCGAAAGATTCAATCAACCCCGGACAGGCGTCAAAAACCCAATAGATCTATTTATTTGTACTAGCGCTCACCCATTATAGGCAATTAACAGTTCATGATGTGGGGTCTTTTGGCAATAACTACTCATGCAATTGACCTCATATTTAGGTCCAGCATACCATAAAGTTTCTTGTGTCCAGTTTATAAAACAAGCATGTATCAAACATGTATTAGAAATCATGTGGTAGATAAGCAAAAGCTTTAGTAAAAACATTCATGTAACGCTTAAGTAGTAGTAACCGATAGTTATCGTTAAAAAACAAGCATGTATAAAACATGTATTAAAAAAAATTCACGTGTATATAAAGCAAAAGCTTTAGTAAAAACATTCATGTAACGCTTATGTAGTAGTAACCGATAAGTTATTCGGTAAAACAAGCATGTATCAAACATGTATTAGAAATCATGTGGTAGATAAGCAAAAGCTTTAGTAAAAACATTCATGTAACGCTTATGTAGTAGTAACCGATAAGTTATTCGGTAAAACAAGCATGTATTCTCACCCCAAAAATAGTTTAAGAAAACCATTAAAAGAGAAAAGGTGGGGCTATGAACTCACCTTGAACAATATGATAATAGATAGCGAGATATAACCATCGAGAGACCGAGAAACGATAACGAGAATTAACGCGTCAGAAAGCCGAGAAAAGTCATATGAGCAACCTAAAAATAAAGTTGCGACTTAGGATTTATAAATGTTACACGAATAAATATAATTTAGTTTTTATAAAGATTTTTATAAAAAAAATATAGTTGGGCCTAATTTAAGTATTTCCCAATTACCACTTAAGCCCAAAATATAACACAATTAAACCATTTAATTTATATTATAAAAGTTAATTCTTAAACATTTTAAATAAATATTAATGGAAAACTAATATGACACCATTTTGTTCCATTCTGACGACATAAACAATGTGACTCGATTCTTTTTTCTTGGTAATATGACAACTCTTGTTTGACCCATATTTGATCCATTCATATGCATAATACAGTAATAAAGCTTTTCCATCTTTTGAGGTCAAGATATTCATGCCTATATCACATGCATTTAGGCTAGCTTAATGATGTGAAACCAATAAAAGAACAAAAATCATTGATGACGTTTCTACTGTTGTTTTTAGTGACTTTAAAATCTGTCACGTATTCTGTTTGTTATTCAATTGGCTCTTCAGCAGATTAGCGACGACAGAAAACTATCAGAAAGCCGTGGCTCATCAGAAATACGATTTTTCTTGTAAGAAAAGTCATATTTTTTTTTACATATTTCACGATGACAACAATTTATTTACGAGATGAACTAAGCTATAAAAGCAAGATCGAAATGAAACGTGAAGGAGATTTAATATTACCTCTTAGCCAAATGATCGAGATAAAAAGACGAACATGAGTACAAGATCGAGACATGAGATTGAAAATCGACCCCAAAACTTTTAACCCATACATGAACTCGAAACTCCAACTATTCCCGTCGTGAACCCATGTGAACCTTAACCGAAACTAAACCCAGCGTGAAGTTTACCTTTTTCAACGTGTACCATGCATTATGCATGTTTGCGAACACGAACAACTCGAACATGAATGTCTAATGGCTCACTAATGGAACATATACAACAACCCAAACACCAACTGGAAAACTTGAATGAAACAAACACTTCCATTTTCTAATGACCGGTGCGCTCACGATAACAAATAAGAAAAACGACGAAGATTGTGTGTTAGTAAATAAATAAATGGATGTATTTGATTTTGTAAAAGAGACGTTGCTATAAGGTGGGTTTTCATTTTGAAGACAAGAATGTCTTCTTTTTTTTCATTTTGGTGTGTACTACAGTTGGTAATTTTTGAACTATGGAGATGATTGTGTGAATGTGTTATATTTTGTAATAATGAAATAAATGTTATAAATTTTATTTATATATAAAACTTTTAAAATGAATTAGTAAGTGTATAATAGTTGAGGGTTAAAAGTGTAATTTTTTTTATTATACTTTTGATAAAAAGCGGTTCGAGACTCGTTTGGGCGACTTAACTAATGATTCGACGCGCGAAACTTGCGCCGTTGTTTTTCAAATAATTTTTCCAACAAAAACGAGTATTTACTTGATAATATTTCATAATTATTTTTATAACATTTATAAAAATATTCGTTATTTATTTAGTGAACCGGTTACGTCTCGTCCGAAATAAAAAAAAAGTAAAAATAAATTTCTAACCCATATGTTCGCGTTATCAACAAACGTTTTAGAATAAAATGATGACTAAATTTATTAAATATTTTTATTTAATAAAACTGTTAATTAAATATAATTTAATTATTTTCTCGTTTCTAAATCTTGCAAGTGTATTTCGGTCACTTTCTGCCCGTTTCTGGGTCTCGGGCAAAACTAAAAAGTTGTCAGGAATGTCGTTTTACATCAAATCGCTTTAGGGTCCGAATAATGAAAACGTGATTTAGCGGTTCGTTTTTGATCAATTCTATGATTCAATTATATCCTTTTTTCGTTTCCGAATACAAATAATTATACAAATAAAATTTTATAAACGACAACATGTTAATAATAAATATGATTTATATTATTTATAATATATTCCGAAAATTGAACGGTTGATATAATAACGTAACGTTTATCATCGACGCGTTTTTGAAGAAACTTAAAATCTAAAATCGAATCAAGTTACAAGGGAATTTCATGTGAGGGTTTTCCATCCATTTGGTATTTGTTTGACGAGTTTGTTGGGTTTATGATTTTAAAGTGCACCTGGTCCTCAAAAAAAACGATACTAACAATGGCCTTTGGATTATGATAGCCCGAACAGTGATGCAATACTTCCATAAATTAATAAATCAAAGTAATACGTTAAACTTTATGAAGTTTTGAAACATAAACCATCACACTAAGACTTGACATATTACCCCAGGTTGCGTGACGTAGCTGTTACTTTCACTTGATATATTTTTGCCATCAATCAGATTTCCCATGTTAAGGTGAGTTCATAGCCTCGCATTTAACTCTTTTAAATGTTTCATAAACCCGCGAGGGGGATACATGCTATAAACCATGAATACAAGTGTTTTCTAAATATATGTTATCCTGATATATTATTGCATTTGTTGTCTAAGTCCCTTTATGCCAAAAGACCCCCACCGTCGTGGACCATTAATCATTTGCGAGCGAACGCGAATATTGTGGATAGGCCTATTGGGATTGATGAATCCCGTTTATGTTAGTCGGATAGGTAACCAAACGCACTATATTTAAAACTCATAGGTATATGGCAATTACCTACATGGGGGCCATTATCATTATATATATTATTATTGATATATACATTAGTCAGTTTGAGTGCCATGAGCTTAGACGCAATAATACTTTTTTCCATAATAATTGCACCCATTGCAATTATTACACTTATGGGTGTATAACAACGTAACCCACTGTTATGATGACTTGTATTCAAACTGTTTATCATAAACCTATGAATATCACTCAACCTTTGTGTTGACTTTTTAGCATGTTTATCTCAGGTAACTAAGCACATTTTCGGCATGGAGTGGCATGGACTTGAAGATGGCTAAACTATTATCATTCAAACTTTATGTTTTCATGTAGATTTTGGGACCTCTGTTTGTAAAAAATCTGATGAAATAATGAATGATAACTTATCTTTTAAAAACGTCTATTTTGAGTCATTTTCTATGATTATGATTGTTGTACTATGAAATAATACCCCAGATTAGCTTCCGCTGTTATATGTCAAAAATGGGGGTGTTATAGGTTCAACCCGAACCAGTTCAAAAGGAAATTCCTTGCGAACTTCCTTCAATAAGCTTGGTCAAAGATAGTTTTAATAAAATGAGAAACCATCTTAATAATTTTGACAAGGTCATAACTGTCAAAACCAAAGTAACTGGTCAAAATGAAGGAACTTGGGGGTTTGAACACATTCGGGGGGGCTTTTGAAAAAGTTGTTAAACCATTTGTCAAAACCTTAAGAGAATATTTTCAAATGTTTGACCAAGGTCTTTTAAAAGAAATTACCGACATGAATGAGATTTTTAACCAAATGGAAACCAAGGTTGAACAATGTTCTATAGAGAGGAAGTTTTTTGAGATTAAAAAAAGAATTGTTCACTAAAAATGATCGTCTTTTGGAGCAAATTTTGTCTCAAGATATTATGTGTATTGTTATGCATTCTCATGATGATAATGATAAATATGCTAGCATGGAAAAGAGTTATGTTGAGGCATACAATCAGTGTTTGGAACTGAGGCTCGGCTTGTCAAAAAAAGATATGATTGAACAAGATGTCTTTATTAAACTTTCAAAAAGTTATTCAAAACTTAAAAAGCATTGCATTTCTCTTGAAATTGTTGTGCAACAAAGTAAAGAAAGTTTTCAAAATGACAAACCATGCGAAAAACAGGATGCTCCTGAATTTTGTGAATTTTTTAAAATAAATTAATTGAAAGCTTAGCTACAAGCAAAGAATACAATAATCAGCAACTTGAAAAACCACATTCAAGAGTTGAAAGGAAAAAGTGTGGTTGATTGTACCGAATCTGTGACTAAGTCAAAAGTGATTGCCCCATGAATGTTCAAGTTACATTTGGAACCACTCTCCCCAAAGCTTAAGAAAATTAAGGAAGCACATGTCAACTACCGAAAGATCACTAAGGACAATGCTGACACCCTTCGTGATATAATTAAGCAAGCTAGAACCTTGAATCCTTCGGATAGTGCGTTAGAATATGCTTGTATGTATGCAAAACAAATTTAGGAGTTGTTGGTATATGTTAGTAATACATGTCCTAGTTCCCGAAGCAATAGTGAGAAATTGGTTGCTATCACACCAATGAATAAAAATAGGCAAGTCACTTTTGCAAAGACTAGTGCCACATTTGAAAATATCACACAAAAACGAGTGGATCCACACAAAACTTAGACCACTAACAAACCTTTGGTGTCCTCTTCAAGCGTAAGATTTCTACTAAGGCTAGCTAATCAATCCCTAGAAATGATACAAGGAACAATAGGATCCAGCAACCATCAAGTAGCAACCAAAAATATCATAAAAGAGAAGCCCACCTTAGGAATGTTTAGTCTATTCTTAATAAAAAGAATCATGCTTCCAAATATGTGTGTTCTACATGTACAAAATGCTTAGTTGATGCAAATCATGATAGGTGTGTGGTGGATTATTTGAATGATGTGAATGCGCGTGTTAAAAATAAGTTTGTTAAGAGCGTTCATAAGAAGGAATGGAAGCCTAGTGGTAAAATGCTTACAAATGTTGGACACAAATGGGTACCCATAGGAAGGACTTTCACTATAGTTGGAAATACGTGTCTTTTAACTAGAATCACTTCTACTAAAGTAGTGCCTCCTAGGAAACCTCTTAATTTAACTGTAATTACGAAAATAAAACCAAGTAGTGCATCTCAATGGAGACCCAAAGAAACAAAACGCGTGATTTTGAGTAGTGCACCTAAGATTATAGAATCTACGATTTCTAATAACTCAGGACCCAACAAAAATTGGGGATCCAACGTTTCAAATTCTCCATTCTCTTCTAGTGTCCAATGCAGGTCGTACAAATCGTACCTTGGTACTTGGATTTGGGCTGCTCTAAACATTTGACCTGACATATGAAGTCTGACCACATCAGTTCAGGCCTCACTTCTCAATGACAAATGGCGTCTACAGACAACACTTCATGCCTCACACCTCCACGAAAAATAACTTCTGACCATTTCAGATCTGGACTCGATCTTCATGTAAATGATTTTTGATTACTTCTTATCCGAACTCGTTTTTAAAGAAAAGAAAAGAAAGTGTACGCTTCAGTGCACTTTATCTTCAAAAGAAAATAAATCTTCTTATTTTCAAGCATTCTTATCAAAATCTTTTCAAAAGTTTGCTCAAAACATAAGACTTCTAAGTAAATGTCAGCTTAGAACTCGTTTTCATTAAAAGGAAAATGTTTAATTAGGTACATTATTCCTCAACAACGGGAAGTTCTTACCTTCTCGGTCTTGAGCAAAGTCACATAAACATTCAAAGTTTTAAATGCTCAAGAGAAATACTAAGAAAATGATATTTCATAAGATAAATTCAAAATCATTTTCTTGTTGAGCATAATTTTTCAAGATATTTTCAAAAAATATATTCAAAATCTTTCAAAATTATGTGCTCAACAAACTCCCACTCCAAGTTATTACTCTAATATACTTTTGACAGGGAGCATGAATTTCAAAAATTAACTACATGAAGTTCATTCGGCATGCAACACATATTTTCTCATACTCGTTCAGTCAACAAGTGGATCAACGTACATTAACTTGTATTTTAATTCACTTGTTCAATCAAAAATCACAGCCACATATGCAATTTTTAAAGGGACAATAGTGAATAAAAAGTGATCAACACGGTTTAACTCAGATAAGATCGTTTGAATATAAGTGCGTTCTCGTCCTCGCATGTGCAAAACTCTTTCATAATATGATGCACATGTGTAGGGGGAGTTTTTCGATGAAACTAAATCTCTCAATGTGTATCAAATGATTTCTTAAACACGTTGATTGATTTTTTAAATGATCAATGGCTTCTGAATAATTCAGACTCAGTGTGGGTGACTCAGGTGCCTCAGTCTCAATAGGGTCCTCAAAAGGTTCGGACTCAGTATCCATCCCAACTAAATAAGCCTGCCTAATAGCCTCATATGGATCCTCAGGAAGTGGTACGGGCACTCGGGAGCTCTGAGCTCCGTCAGCCTGGGAGGAAATCTTTGGGTCAATAAACACTAGGGTAGACATCCTATGATAACATGATAAAAGGGTATAAGTATAAAATATTATTATCTAAATTATCAGCATCATTATGCTTACATATACATATCATTATAGCGTTCGAAATTAGACGTTCGTAACCGTATATATACATATATATATCCTTACATATATTAAATATATCGGGAAGAATACGAACAATGAATAAACACCGACCAGGTTCGATACCGAACAGGCACAACTGGTCATCACATAGAGCACATAATCTACAAAATCATATCCTCAATTCACGTCGCTACCTACGACTTTCCACTAAAATTCTCAAGGCAACATGCACTACACTAAGGCAAGCACGGCCAACATCAATCAATCAACATCGCTACCCGCGATAATTTCACTTACATTCTCAAGGCATCGCATTCTACTACTACTAAGGCAGCATGGCAATCCTAAAATCAATATGATCTCAATATCGACACTCGCAAGTGTTCTCGTCACTTTACATCCTATTATTTTTAGGTGGTCACATTACTCACACATCCCTTCCCTCCTCTAACATAACTTTAGAAAACTAACCCCATTATTTCATAGTCCTTCACGAATTAAGCATAGTTGATCAGGCTATGCATAATTTAGGAAAATACCATGAACTGCTCGGGCTAGTTGACTTTCACCATGTTCGAGGTTTTACTAAAAACATACTTCACTTTGGTTATAGTTGTGTTTTTATTTTATTTTATAAAAAACTGGCATTCTCTATAATCTTGGCTCTTGATACCAATATGTCACACCCCGCCAGTGGCAGAAACACGAGATGCGACGATACCGTTCATCACACAAGATACAAGATCATACACTTTACAATTTACAAAGAAAAGATTTGGATTTACATTAACTTTACAAGTTATGACTTGGCGGCAAATCAACATTTCCGTAATCGATACGATATATATATATATATATATATATATATATATATATATATATATATATATATATATATATATATATATGAGACCGTTCTTTGCAGAACCAGTTTTTTTGTACAGAACCTACAGAACCATTTTGGACCAATAGAAACTTAGTATTATTAAATGCTTTTTCTTAATTCAAAAGGGCATAATAGTCAAAAACATATTTTGATTTTTTCTTTTTTAATTTTATTAATTAAAAACGTTTTTTATAATCCCTTAAATTTCATAATTAATTTTTTTTATATATTTTTTTAGATAAAAAAAAGCGAGTGCATATATGTTTTTCTTAAATATTGTAAATTTCATATGTTTTTGCGTACACTTTTTTTACTTGAATGGTAATTGCACATATGTTTCTAGTTCTTTAATCTTCGAAATTTATAACAAAAAAACATAAAAATATATATGTAATCTTAAAACTAATAACAAACCAAAAACATAAATAAATAAACAAAATTTGATATCAAATGAAATTCATTTCGAATACAAATGCAACATGTTAAATACATTGTCCACGTCAATCGAAAACATGTGTGCACTCTTCTGAAAACATATGTGCACGCTTCATTTTGTCTTTAAATTCATTAGAACATACGTGCACGGTCCATTTTCTCATCAAATTCATTAGAACATACGAGGACCCTTCCTGAACATATGTGCACGCTGCATTTTCTCGTCAAATTTATTAGAACATGTGTGCACGTCTTCGAAAAACATATATGCACGCTTCACGTTTTTACGTGATATACTCACATTGCAATGTGTTGGGTGTACTCCAACTATACATAATACGAGTACCCCTTCCAGAACCTGTAAACAAATAGATGTTTATGAGTTTTAGTCCAAGCTTTTTACTACATCTAGACGTGATATCCATAATTCTAACTAGCAACTGAGAATGAACAATGAAATAGTGATCCATAATTCTAACTAGCAACTGAGTGAACAATAAAATATTGATTAGTAGGTTGATGGTTATAAAGTACGAAGTAAAATTCAATCTACAATGACAAAGAAAGTAAAATATCAAGTCTTTTGTATCTTTTCATCACACTAACATATCTGATTCACACTAACATATTTGATTCAAGGATATTTTTTGTACAAAAAATAATTCAAACCAACCGTATTTAACTTTGGTTAATCGGTTTGCGGCCGTAAAAACCAAATTACTAAAATGCTTTAGAACATCTGATCAAATCTGTAGCTACTAAATACGAGTAATATACATTGGTTCCTTGTCAACCTCATATAAGAAAGTAAATGTTATGGGAGTTTAAAATGTCTTCCCAATATAACCCAAAAAAGTTTATTGTCGTAAATCATATCATGTGTAAAAGAAAACTAAACAAGATATAGTTATGTTTAATGTCAAAACTGGTGCTTTTATAGATTAAGCTCTTCGTTATACAACTCAAACCAATGCATGAACTAATAGAACTTAAATAAGTGATGTTAAGTTAATACTTTTTTGTTGAGTTATATGTCACAAACGTATTATCATCGAACTTAAATGAAACAACAAGAAATGATGAACTTAGACAAACTGAACTTGGAATTTTCGATGTCCTATTTACCACGTTATGTTTTGTTGCCATATAAAGTTATTATCGTGTATGAAACAAGCCAAACAGTAGGTCCTTGTTATTGGACCTTTTTTATACGAGTATCACCAATCGTAACTATTTAATACTTATTAAACTATCCAATTATTAGCTAATTTTCACTTAAGATCTGTATTGTGTTGATGAGAAGGGAAAGAGCAAAGTTAAGACCTGTTACGCAACCTACATTGCATATAAAGCATTAAAAAGAATAAAAGCAAAGTTATAGTTTGTTGCCTTAAACTAACAATGTCAACTAAGACAACATGATTGCATCATGGTACCTTAGCTGTCTTTAACATTAACCAAGTATATAGGTCAAATTATGTGCAAACTTTTAACATATAAGAATAGATGGAAAAAATATACTTACAGGTCTAGGCAAGCAATGTTTCACTGCTCGAATATAGTCAGAAATGCCACCACTGTTAAGACATAGGAACCCAGTCTTGTATGTATCTATATCATGGAGAGAACGACACAAGATATTATACAGCTGCAAGAATAGTAAGATGGTATTAGAAAGATAAAAAAGCAACATCATCCCATGCAAATAAAGACAATACATTTTAACTAAAAAAAATTAATGCTTGCGTTTGTAGCTTCTACTTCTTTCAGCCTATACAGTAGATACAAAGAAGAGAAACAAAAAAATAAGGAACCACGCCTATACAGTCCACACAATTACTATATAAACAAAAAAACAAAATATGGCCCAATTAAAACCACTACTGATATCCTAAACCATTAATGCAGAGGGACACGAATTGCACCAGCCAAACACTAAAACATGCAACACAAAAATTACAGCAGCCAAACACATAAAAAAATGCAGCGGCCAACACTGTAAAGCTGCATCAGCCTAACACGGTCACTATTAAACAAATAGTTCGCGATCACTATTTAACCATTACAGAACATACTCGGCGTATAATTAAAAATAAAGAATATTTTAGCTATCTAGCATGAGCCGGGAAAGACAACACAGCAATCAAAGTCTAATCAAACTCTAGGCACGTAAAACACATATGCACTCCTTTGAGTTTAAACTTTATAAACCGTAAAAACATATATGCACAACCTAAACTATCAAACCATTACGAAGTAATACTTTATCAAAACACATTTATTAAGAATCATCAATGGGTGCTTCTTATAAACCATTTAGTGTTAACTTAAAATAAACTAATCATTTCAATAAAACATGTATATCAGATGTTTAAACTTTACATCATCTTGAAATCATTCTTTTACATGTGTTTACATCATCAGGTCATACAAAATCAAACTATAATCACATATAAACGTTAGTGTCGGACATGATTATATAATTTAAAGTTGATTTTGCTAAGGCTTATGACTCGGTTCGTTGGGACTTCTTGCTTGACGTCTTTGAGGCTTTTGGATTCGGTTCGACTTGGTGTACTTGGATTAGAGGTATTTCTGATTTTGCTAAGGCTTCGTTACTAGTTAATGGAAGTCCGTCTGACGAGTTTCATATTCATCGGGGTCTTAAACAAGGTGATCTGTAAAAATACTTTTAAGAACAAAAGCTATTGTTGTGTTTCACAAATTGAAATTAAATTCGACCAAAAGATATACATAATGCTTTTCCGATGTGATATATTAAATTTCGCAGCCTTTGACATAACTTGCACAGATAATATCAAATCATTTTTCTCTCTATTTAAAAATAAGACCCTTTTATTCAAGACTAACAAAACCTAAATGGTATACGAATCTTGGAAACAATTTAATAGGTTTTGTTGTTGACCATAATCGATCTGAAAGAGTCTTCAATCGAATACAAGGATCACGCCGACATAATACTGATGGTTATGGCAGTCCATAAACGCGGTCCGTGTTGAAGATGTTTGAGGTTATGTTGTGGGTGGAGGCTAGGGTTTGAGGAAAAGATAGTGTGTGAGGAGATATAATATTGTAACTGATTTCAATCGGTTTCCTAAAAGTATGTAGAGATTTCAAAAATAACAATAACTGGTAAATACCATTTATACCCTTCTTTCATTTATAAACTTAACATATATTTACAAGAATGTCATCTTGCATTGATATAATGTACATCATGCATTATTAAGAGTAAAAATGCTGGTTCTGTAGGTTCTGTAACAAAATAATGGTCTGCAAAAGGAAAATACCCACGTATATATGTATGTAATGTATATATAAACAAAATAATAACATATATATATATATATATATTAATAATATAAAAAGTATAACAAATAACTATATATAGATAATAATAAATATAATTATGTTTGTGGTGTGAATTGTAATAATATATATATTAAATATATTACTATATATAATATAATAAATATGAAAATAAATAAATATATATATACTATATGTTTGTGTGTTATAATATAATATAATATAAATATATATTAGGTTTGTGTGTTTGTATAAATATAATATATAATATATATGTAACATACGATAAATATATATTAGTATATATATATAATATGTTTGTGTGTGTGTGTGATACAAACATACAATATATAAATATATATATATAATAATATTATATTATATATATATATATAGATATAATAATATATATATATATATATAATATATACATATATATATATAGATACATACAGATATAAATATATAATATTTATTAATTTAAATAAAATGATAATATTTATTATTTTTTTGTCTTAATTATCGGCTAAACAGGGTAATTACAACGTCTCATTATTTTAATATGTCCATGTCTAATAGTTTTTACCTAGACACTTAATCTTTCGTAAGAATCATCTTTTATTCTTTCAAATCAAATCGACACAAATGTTTACAAATATTAAATATTTAAGAAAATGCTTTGAGGAAATATATCTTTCGTCTTGTAGTTAATTTGAAATAAAATTATATTTTATTATTAAACTCTTGAAAATTTACCCCTTTTAAGTAAAGTTTCTAAGTATAAATTTTTTTCAAAAATTCGGCATGACTCGTACGTCTATACGACGTTTTTCAAGGTTCTAAACCTTAATCCCAAACACTTTTCACGGACTCGACATTTTTCGACAAAATAACAAAAATCAATACTTTCAACACTTTTTATCCAACCGTAGCAAAATAATCGAATTACATTTGGCAAGTCCAACAAAATCCCTCTTAGTCTAAACCAAATCCATTAGTCCATTTATAAGTCCACTAGTCCATTTACTTGTTGTTGGGCCTTATGGCCCATTAAGGTCTTAAACATTTAGCCCGATAGCAAAACTTAGTTCGTACCTTTTTACATAAGTCCAAAATAATAACCAAAACCCAATGGGCCTTGAGCCCATTAAGCCGAACCAATATCAGCCGAAACCGAATTAGCTATAAGCTCAAAATATATAAGTCGAAACCTAATAAGCCAAAGATAAAAATATAAGCCGAAACCGAATAAGCTATAAGCCAAAAATATAAGCCGAAACCATAAGCCAAAGCCAAATATATAAGCCAAAACCGAATAAGCTATAAGCCAAAAATATAAGCCAAAGCTAAATATATAAGCCGAAACCGAATAAGTTATAAGCCAAAAAATATATGTCAAAACCATAAGCCAAAGCCAAATATATAAGCCAAAGCCAAATATATAAGCCGAAGCCAAAACCGAATAAGCTATAAGCCAAAAATATAAGCCGAAACCATAAGCCAAAGCCAAATATATAAGCCGAAACCGAATAAGCTATAAGCCAAAACTTATAAGCCGAAACCATATGAGCCGATCCCACTTCTTGTGTCGGGCCGAAATCAAACCAAACGAACCCCTTGGTTGGGCCGAACCCATATCGAACCCAAAAAAAACTTAATAAACCTAAGCTAGAAACCAAATAAGCTCGAAAGCCAAAACAAGCTCTATAATAAACAAATAAGCTTGAATCAAATAAGCCAAGTGACATTGGGCCGAGCCCAAACACTCACTTCCAACCGTCGGTTGGGCCGAGCCCAAACCAAACAAACCCGAAAATCAAATAAGCTCTCACTAGCTTATTCTTGCGCAAAAATCTCAAAACAAGCCTAAATAAGCACTTTGTTAAAATGTTATTTTACCACAACAACCAAAATATTCAAATTTTAAACCCTTCCTCCTTTTCCTTTTTATGCCGACGCAACAAACACCCCTTTATTTACATTTTTTGTTTTTAAGATTCTACCTTTTTGATGATCAACTTGTACAACTAGTGTTTAGACATCACAACAAACATAGAAGTACAACTTAAATCAAAGTTTTTGAAGAATTTACTTGTTTGACGAGTTTGGTTCGGTTGTGACGCGCGAAGGAAAGACCCAAAATCTTATTTCTATAACCCAAGACTACTAGTTATCAACCCAATAATGTTTCTTAACCCCGTGTCTTTGATAAATCTTTAAAATCTTTGTTTCTTGACCTTGATGTTGCTCGTTCGAATATAGAGAGAGAGAAGAGAGATAGAATTTTTTTTGTTTATTTTGAAAATGAGTGAATGAATCAAATTGTTTGAGGTGGTGGTGGTTATAAGAGTACTAGTGAGACAACTTAGCTTAAAAATAGCCAACTTGGTCCTTGTGGCTTATCTTGACGAATGGATTCTGTAGGAAGGGTCTCTGGTTATCTTTTGTGTCGGATCACTTAAAGTCAATTTTTATCTATTTCAGTGTAAAAAGAACTTAGTTAGTATTTTTCATTGCGTATAAAATCGTTTTCATAAATCTAGGCTATTCACACGCACCTATAATTAAATTGCTACAAAACTATTTTGAGTTCGTTTTCGCCGGCTCAGGACCGAAAACATGATTTTGACAAAACTCAACCGAACCTTGCTCATCTATTTTAAAAACACATTAAACCACAAAAAGGGGTTGACAACTTATATTTGACCAAAATTCCACTTTTACGACCGTTGCAGTCTTTTACCGAATTTCACGAAAACAACTGTTTTCTGTTAACTTTTAAGATTACACCCAACATTTAGTTTTTAAACCACGTTATTTTATCATCATGAATTCTATTAAAATAAATAATTTGCCATTAACACATTCCAAATGCAGTTAAAACCTCTACTCTCGTGAGGATTAATCATTCTGCTAATTTTATGTGCTGGTACGCAGCTGGTGCAGGTTAAAATACGCATATATCCTTCTCATAAGAAATTTCTGTAGACCCAGGATGCCGACGTCACCCTAGAAGGAACCACACGCCCTCAAATGTATGTGTCAAGCCACCAGTGCCTTGTGCTATAATAGATATACTAATATTCACACTAACTCTCCCTAAGATAATATAGCACAACGATCCCCATCTACTCTCTGTTTACTTGCTCTCTCTCAACTATTTACACCTTATACTCACACTAAACTCCCGGTTAAAACCGAAACCGTTTTATGCGGATAACAATACATCTAATCGAACGTAACGTTTCAGCTTTCATAGGGAAAAACTGACAAGATCGAAAGACTTCAAAAATACGAAATTAATATTATTTATAATATCTTAACCCTGGGCAAAATTACTGGTTATCACATCAAGTGTTGTATCTCCTGTGCTTCCCGTTGTTGCTCCATTACCTGATGATACAACTGGTACACCTTCATCAACTACAATTGATTAAGATGCACCATCTGTTAGTACTTCACCAACAACTCAAGAAATTCAAGCTCCAGTCATTCATGAAGGTGTTGAAGAACAACCTCAAAGAAATTAAAATGCACAATTTGATAATGCACCCCTCATTCATAATCTTACTCTAGACCCGAGTTTTGAAGAATCATCTTCACAGGGTGTCATTCCATCAAATTTGCATCAACTCAACCAATCGCTTGATAATCTTAGAAAGTGGACAAAGGATCACCCATTGGACAATGTCATTGGCAATCTTTCTCAATTTGTTTTGACAAGAAGTCAACTACAAACCAATGCCATATGGTGCTACTTTGATGCACATGGACATCCAATTCCATTTCATGCAGGTGGAAAACGGTCTGGTTGAGCTCTATTCTCTCAAGACGAAATATCAGCTAGCGAACATATTCACGAAAATCTCAAACGTCTTGCAGAAGAAGGGGAAGAGTAATGGTGGAAACTCTTCATGTATCTTATGTATATAATTAAATCAAAAACTACAAAAAGATTTTCCATTTTGAAAAAATTTTATAAAAAGAAAATATAAAAATATAAAACCAGAAAAACCAAAATATAAAATTATAAAATTCAAAAAAATCCAAAAATATGTTTCATGGAATGTCTTCTGTAATCGATAATATTTACGGCCTTAGAAATGTCATTCAATAATGGCACGGGTTGTAATAAAGTTCGAGCAGAAGTTGCAAATGTTTTCAGAACATGTCATTGGTTTGCAGTTATTTCAGACTACAACCCGGTCATCATTTTTAAAGGCAAGTATATCATTAAAAAGATAACTTGACCTCTCAACGGGAAATTAATTTTTTCAGGTATGAACCACTTCATGTTCATGCAAAGGTTTGTGTATGCTTTTCTACACAACCCGGGTTGTCTCATAAAATTAGTGTACATGTCAGTGCATTTATTTTTTCAAAAGAAGAGAAATATTCTTTAACCCAAACAATTTTCCTAATAAATATTGATTTTCATAAATCATGTTCGGGTTAATCAATTTGAAAAAGTGTTCTATTATAATCAGAATCGGTTTTCGACATCACAGACAGATTTTCAAAAATTCGACCACTCAAACAAAGACTACAACTCTTTAAATAGAATACGGGTCTTTGTTTGAGGGGGAGAAAGTGCTTTTGAATTATCTTTAACATGTCACGGAAATTATACGAAAAAAGTTTTAACTTAGCGGATAATAATTTAAGGGGGAGTTAATTTATTTTAACTCCAAGGGCGTAAGTTGTCATAAGTTAATATCTTTAAGGACTTAAATATAATTTAAAAGTTTAGTGGGATTAGGCTTAAAACTACAACCGACCAATATTGCCAACACCCCATAGGTTTAAAAAGCTTAGGATTGTTTGGAAATAATTACCTAGTTTTAGATGCCTTGAAGTTGAAGATATGTTTCTGATTCAATTAATGTTTCCCCAACCGGTTAATCACTAAGCTTATTCTCGAAGAAGTAGTAAAATCTGATAAAAGAGGTTCACATATGTATGATGATTCCTTTAGATAGTCAGTATCATGCAGGAAGAAATGTGTACATCCGGGACTTAGTTGACTTCGGTGATATCATTTCGGCTACATAGAGGGTTTAATTGTCTACATCCGGAACATAGTTGACTTTGGTGTTACGGTCTATATCATCTATATCCTGGAGAAAGATTTGTATCTACTCAAGAAAGGATTGTTGGTTCATAGGGAAGCTAAGAAAGCTTATATAAGGAGAATGACATGACTGACCACAGATTGCTGCTTCGGACAGAGTGACAAGTCGGTCGCTCTCGGTTTTTGTAAGTTTCGGGTCATGTCTTTTAAATCATCTTGTATACATGTAGTGCAACTTTATAAATATATTGTGTTCGAGTATAATTTTTCAAGAATTTTTCAATAAATTCAAAATCTTTTAAAATTGTATACTCAACACCATATCAGGACCTCAATAATTAAGGGGGAGCTAAGGAAAATGTTCCAAAAAAATCATGCTATCACCATTTTCTCCCAAGCGTTTTCAAATCTCAAATAGCCATTTTACTCTATTGATATCAAAAACATCATATGGTATGCTATTTTTGAAGGGGGAGAAAATTGGACTAAAATGTAATGTGATCGCCTTTGACTCAAGTGCATAACTCTTTCCTCCTTGTGAAAAACTCTTTTGAATCTCGATGCACATGTGTAGGGGCCATTTCTCAAAAATGAAACTATCAAAGTACCAAACGGTTTGATTTATATCATGATTACTTTGATTGATTTTCAAATGGTTTTATGGTTTTGATCTTTATACCCAACAACTAACTAAATCACGATGGCGATGGTGTCATAAGGTGGTTAAGGTTAGGTATAAGTCTGATGATCCAACCAGAACCGGATGGATCTACCCAAGGACATTCCACTAGATAGAATTAGAAGTCCTTAGGGAAGATGGAGTTAAATGATATAAGGGAAAAATGTTGACTAAGGCATGAGTTAGCACTGTAACAATCACAACAAGGTGCTAGTGATGACGCCTTGGTAAACATTGAAGGGGTTAAATAATGAAAAAGAAATGTAAGGGTAAAGGGTCTAAATAAAAAAGCCCTCCATACACTTAGGCAAAAACCAAGTCAATACATATGTTATCAGAATCACAAAGATGATTGCTGGTATTGAAGATAGTCATCATGGACCCAGTGATGCAATGCACAACCCTCCCTAGCCACTCAAGGTCTCTCAAAAGATTCTTGTTTCATTTCCCATGAAGATAAACATGTTATCTATCAACTTTCTCATTCCGAGTTAGTTGGTATTGAAAAGGTGGCAGTTAGCTCTAGCCTCCGATCACTATAACCAAAACGCACCTATAGAGTCTAGAGCCAAAAGAGATCAATATAAATATCATTAGGACACAATTCCAAAATGCACTTGGTGTTCACAAACAAAGAACACAAGTGGTATCTAAGAGTCCTATGCATTATCCTTGTGATCTTTCTAGAACATTCAGAATGATACTCTTGAGTCTCATAATGACGAATAGAAATCCTTCCAGTGTCGACATCAAATAGCATTGTGGTAGGTGACTTGCGAGATTCTATATGAATCAAGCTTGTGTCAACTGGATATCGATTTTAGTCCAGTCTATGAATTGACGACTCAATTAGTCAGATAGTAACTAACTGATTCACTCATTATTGCGTGTCTGCTTTGATATGTTTTGGTTATGTGAACTAGCAAGTATGGTAAATCTAGTGCATCTGCGTTAGAGGATCCAACACTTCGAGCTAGAAATCCTATCAAGGAGATTCTTCTTAAATTGAATCTACCTGATCATAGGTATAATATTTATACTATAAAACGGTCCTCACAGAATCGGAGGTTATGGCTACCGAACTTCGACGAATGACAAAGACATATTCGTCCATATCTGTTGTTTATTGCTAACCCTTAAATGCAGGTTTAAAAGATGGTGGTGAGACCTCATTCCAGTTGAGTCAGATTCATAACCACATGCTCATACTCAAGACTTAAAGTTTCAAGAAATCAAGAAAGCTCAAGATCAAACAAAGTTAATGACTTTTGCTACTCTGATACTCAACGTCTTCCTTAAAGTCATGAAGTAATCAAGTTAAAGATTATCAAGGGAGATTGTTAGACAGCTTTTAAGAAATCACAAAGTATGAGCATGTTGGTCCAAAGACACAAGATCACAAGAAGGCGAAGTATAACAAGATGAACAAGTGATGATGCAAGAGTTATGATCTCAAGATGTTCAGAGGCAAATGCTAAAGGCTCAAAAGATCATAGATTATCAGGCATGAAGGAACAAGCTCAAGATTAAAGATCAAAGAACACTACATAAAGATACAAGACAGGGATCAAGGTTCAAGACTATGAACAAGATTGAAGAACATTCATAGAAATATAAGCTTAAGATATTTGTAATCTGGAGTTATCTCCCTTAGGGGGAGATTATTAGGATTCTAGAAAAGACTCGGTCACTCCATATATTAACATTTCTAGCTCGTAGTTCTTGAATGTATTAAATAGTAATCTAACCGGGCCAAACCATAGAAACCCATGGTAAGCCTATGGAAAACCTGACCTATCCATTGTATAAATACCCTCTCCATACATGGAGAGGGTGTTGGTTAAATGCATTTCTACACATGCATGTGTGTGTGTGTTTTTAGTGTTATTCTCTCATCCATCTCTCTCTCTCTCTCTCTCTCTCTCTCTCTCTCTCTCTCTCTCTTTCTCTCTCTCCAAGTCTCTCTAGAAATAGCTTTGTTTGTGTGAAATCTAATATCTTACTAAACAAAATGTCTCTAATAAGGATATAAAGAGTATGGTTTAGGATTGTGGAACGAATAGATCCCCTGGTCCCGACGGCTTCATTTTTGAGTTCTTTCATAGATATTGGAAGCTTTTAGAACATGATATTATGGCAGCCATTAAAGAATTTTTGCTTTAGGTACTTTTCCCCCATGATGTAATTCTTCTTTCATTGCTTTAATCTCTAAGATTCATGATACAAAAGTCGTCAAAGATTATCGTCCTATAAATTTGATTAGAAGCCTTTACAAAACTATTGCCAAGATTTTAGCTAATAGACTTAGCTTTGCCATCTCGGGTCTTATTAGTGACGTCCAATCAGCTTTTGTTTCCAACCGCCAAATTCTTGATGGTCCATTTATTCTTAATGAACTTCTTTCATGGTGCAAGCATAAGAAGTTTAAAGCCATGGTCTTTAAAGTCGATTTCGAAAAGATATTCGACTCTATACGGTGGGATTACTTACAAGATATTTTAAAGATGTTTGGTTTTGGTGATAAGTGGTGTGGTTAGATAAATGGTTGTCTCAACTCCGTCATGGGATCGGTTCTCGTCAATGGAAGCCCTACATCATAATTCCAATTTCATAAGGGTTTGAAATAAGGGGATCCTTTATCTCCCTTTCTATTTATCTTGATAATGGAAAGTTTGCATTTATCTTTTTCTAAAGTTACGAATGCAGGTTTGTTCTCGGGTATTCCAATTGATAGCTCGTTGACACTTTCTCACCTTTTCTTTGCTGATGATGATATCTTTGTTGGTAAATGGGACTCCTTAAATATACGCACCATTGTTAATGTCTTAAAGTGTTTCCACTTGGCTTCGGGTTTAAAAATAAACTTTCATAAAAGTAAACTTATGGGAATTGGCACTCGTTCAGAAGAAGTCAAAGCAGCAGCCATAACTATGGGTTGTTCGATTTTTACCACTCATTTTGTTCATCTTGGAGTTAAGGTTGGAGGTGCGATGTCTAGAATAAAATCTTGGGATGATGTGGTTGCTAAAGTGTCCTCTTTCTTATCCAAATGGAAGCTTAAAACCCTTTCAATAGATGGTTGACTTACTTTTATTAAATTAGTTTTAACATCCATTCCTTTATACCATATGTCTATCTTTAAAGTTCCTTCGGGAATGTTAAAGCTCTTGAAATTGATTAGAAGAAACTTATTTAATGAAGTGGACGGGTCGAAAAGAAAAATGGCTTGGATTAGTTGGAATAAGGTCTTAGCTTCCAAGAAATATGGTGGTCTCGTAGTTTCTAGTTTATATGCTCTAAATCGAGTTCTTCTCCTTAAATGGGTTTGGCGATTTTTTTCTCATGGCTCTTGTCTATGGACGAGATTCATAAAAGCTATTTATGGTGAAGATGGTGCTCTTAATTCCCCAAGTTCTTTGTCTAAACGCTCTCCGTAGTTAGACATTATTCGTAAGGTTACTGTTCTTCGCACAAAAGGCATTAATCTTTTAGATTTAATTCGCAAAAAGATAGGCATTGGGTTACACACCTTGTTTTGGGAGGATATTTGGTTAGATGATTTGACGTTAAAACATAAATTCCCAAGACTGTATGCTTTGGATAACTACAAACAAATAACAGTTTTTGAAAAAATTAATCACGCTTCCATGATTGATACTTTTCGTCGTCCTCCTAGAGGTGGTACTGAGGAAGAGCAACTCGAGTTTCTTTTATTCGGAATCGATGGTCTAATACTAACAAATATCCCTGACCGTTAGATCTAGTTGTTAGAAGCTATAGGTGAGTTTTCTGTTAAATCTGTTCATCAGCTTACTGATGATTCAATGCTTTTAAAAGAGGAAGTTGCCACAAGGTGGGTTAACGTCATGCCCATTAAGATTAATGTGTTTGCTTAGAGAGTTCGTTTGGATAAGCTGCTACTCGGTTGAATCTTTCCCTTAAAGATTAATATTTCGACTATTGTTTGCCCTTTTTGTCATGCCTCTGTCGAATCCGGTTCCCATATCTTCTTTTTATGTCCAATGGATCGTCATTTATGAAGGAAACTTATGCGTTGGTGGGAGCTCGAGGAAATTGATTTAACCTCTTATGATGATTGTCTTTTATGGCTTAATTCCTCTCGGCTTTCTAAGTGGCAGAAAGAGATCTTGGAAGGTGTTCATTATATGAAGTGGTGGTTAATTTAGCGCTTCAGGAATCAGTTGCTCTTTGGTGCTACGAATTTGCATAGTAAGCTTCTTTTTGATGACTTGGTTCAAATTTCTTTTAATTGGTGTTCTAATCGTTGTAATTCTAAACTAAATTGGGTTACTAGGATGAAAAATTCTTGTACCATTTGCTTGTAATTCTCTTCTAGCTTCTTGTTAGTTTTTAATAAATTCGTCGTTAAAAAATGCTTGATATCTTTAGCTGATATATGTTTTTTTCAAACCATTTTCATTAAGTTTGTACTTCCGTATACAGTAAAACCAGGACGTGGATACAACGACGCCGATTTCTTTATGCTCAAGTTGTTATCTATG
>BQNB010041524.1:0-46706 GCA_026074375.1 Tanacetum coccineum
GCTAAGTGAAAGTTAAGACTGCTAAGGTTTGTTAATGTTGCTAAGCAAAACTTAGTGCTGCAAGTAATCTTAATGGAAAATATGCTAAGTAGTTAGTACTGCTAGTTACTACTGCTAAAGTTTATTACTACTGCTAGTGTAACTTAGTACTGCTAGTTACTACTGCTAGTGTAACTTAGTACTGCTAGTATATGTTAGTACTGCTAGAGTAAAGTTAGTACTGCTAGAGTAAAGTTAGTTGCTGGTGAAGATTGAAGAAAATATTCTAAGTAGTAATATACTCTAGCAGTAGTAAAGTTAGCCTCTTGAAGATTGTACACAGTTAATGCTGCTGGTACAAAGTTACAATTGCTGAAAGATTACAACTGCAGAAGAGATAAAGATTACTTGAAGATCAAGATTACTTACAAGATAAGGATTGATATTTATAGAATAGATCTTTGAGAATAATCTAAATCTTTATAATAGATTGTAAACTGACTAGAACTCCTTGGTGTATATAAGGAGGTCTTAGGGTATAGAGTTCTATGTATCAAATCGTATCAAAGTTCATAGAGTTTTTCATAGCTTCAAGGTTTTGTAAACCCTAACACTATTGAGAGTGTTCGTATTATATTGAGGCTGAAAGTTTAATAAAATGTTTGTTATTAATCTTATTTATTACTGTTTCATTGAAATTCTTCTTAGTATCATTGACTAGATTCCTCATAGTCTTTGATATTCACAATCAAAGTTTCTATTATAGTTGTTTTGGATTTATTCAATACAACTTAGCCATATACAAGCTAAGCAAGATCTATTCTATTGGGATCAACATATATAATAAGGTCTAATGACCACCATATGATGTAACACTCACACCAAGTCATTTGTATCAATATCAAATGAGAAAAAGTTAAGAAATTCTTTATCTAAACACACACACTAATTACACTTTAATTCACACACACTAGTCTATCAATCAAGATCTTATATGTTTAATATGTGGTATCAAGAGCCAATGATTACAAATTAGTGCTTATTTTTAGTGTTTGATTGTGTTTGTGAAATTGAGAGTTTGCTTATTCGAGCTTATCAGTTTATTCAGATTGCTTATTAAGCTTATTAAGTCGTGTTTTGAGCTTATTCAGACGTTATTCAAGCTTAATTCGTGCTTATTTAAACTACTTACTAGCTTATTCATTTCTGTGCTTATTTTGATAGGTTTAGCTTATTCCGTGTGCTTATTCTGATATTTGAGTGCTTATGTGCTTAAAATTGCTAATTCTGAGGCTTATTTTGTGCTTATTTGAGATATTAATAGCTTATTCTGTTCAATACTGATTTTAGTGAGCTTATTTTCGAAGTGCTTAATCTGGTCAAACTGATTATTACAGTGCTTATTCCAGTCAAATAGCTTTTTTCAGTCCAAATCTGATAATTTTAGTGCTTATTTTGCTTAAAAAACAACTTATTTTCAGATCAAGAAGTTTCTAACAGATTTGTAGCTGATTTTGACAAGTTTGGCTCTTGTTTGACTTTTTGGTCAAACGATAAAAAAGAGTTTCTGGTAATCATTTTTGTGCGAAATAAGACAGATTTATACATTGTGCGAAATAAGACAGGTTTTTGTGAGAAATAAGACAAGAACTTAAACCGTGGGAAATATGACACAAGTTTTAACTGTGCGAAATATGATGTGCGAAATATGACATGTACAAATGTGTGAGAAATATGACCAATTTATGAAAAAAAACTCTGTCAAATTTTTTTAACTGTGCGAAATATGTAAAAGAACTAGATCTCAGATTATTTGTGTGTTTATAACAATTAGTTCATAGATCTTTAAAGATCCATCACACAAAAGAAAATAACCATCACAGATCTGTAACAACTCACTTAACATACAACAAGAAATAAAAAAAACCTACCCGAGTCATATTTATTCAAAATGTTAAAATCAAAACTAGCATAAACGTATAACGTTACTCCAGGAGTAGTGTTTGTGTTTCAGTTGTTTGTCTCAAGGGACAAACTGTGCTATTATTTTGAGGTTGAGATTTGTTTCTGAGTTTGAAAAAGAATAAAGAGGAGAGAGTGTTGTGTCGGTTGTGTGTTTATCAAAAGAGGCGTGTGACTGTGTTTTGTTTGCAGGAGTGTGTTAGGGTTTGTAAAGAGTGAGTTGTGTTTTATATCTAACTAGAATTTTAGGGTTAGAGTGTATCTTGTGTTGGGCTTTCACTTTTTTATCTACCAAAAACATTGAGAGCGAATATCATTTTTTTTAATTTGGGCTGTGAAATTTTAATAATGGGCTGTGAAATTTTAACTAATTCGTCATGAGCGTGTAGTGTGTACACAACATAATTTGTTGGCTGTTTTGTTATTTAAAAGTTAGTAGCATTTTTGGGGTTGAGGTCAGTTTTGATAGCATAAAATTTTTTAGACTTCGATTTTGCTTAGGGTTTAATAATTCGAGAGTATTTGAATATCGGTATAATTTTTCAGAATACGGTTTGATAATCTAAGAGTGATTATTAGTGCGGGTTGAAATTTTTGGTTCGTTAGATTTTTTTATGGAATTTTAGAAACAAGTTGGGTAAGTTAGAGTTAATTGAGCGAGTGTATCAGATTCGTTCATCATGTATATGAGTAGTTGGGATAAGTCGTATCTTGAATCATATAAAGAAAAGTGTGAAAAACTTGAGAAAGAAAACGAAAAATATATAATCACTTTTTCTTCGCTTTATGATAATGATAGACAATATACTAAAAAGATTAAAGAACAAAAGGATTTACTTGACACGATGAGTGGTCAATTAGTTGAGCTGAAAAACACTGTTAAGATTAAACAAACGACAATTTCAAAGCTAAAAGAGTGTCTACGTAAAAAGGATTCTGAAATGAACATCTGAAGTCAAAGGTTATTGATGTTACAACGGATCAAAATCTTCGAGCACAAATTAAGGAACTTCAGAGTGAAAATGAACATTTAAAGTCAAAATTCGTTGATGTTACAATGTTTCAAAATCTTCAAGTGCAAGTTGAGGAACTTAAGAGTGAAAATGAAAGTTTGACATTTTTGGTTATAAAGCTTACTAAGGCGTGTGAACATGGAAAAGCAAATTTGAAACAAAGAGATGAAAAGATTTATGCTCTAAGTAAGAAATTACGATTGTTAGAAGAACAATCTAAGGTATTTCATGAGGTACAACATGAGTTTGATTCAGATGTCTTTTATGACACACAAGATAACTCAGAAAAAGATTTGATTTTGAGCTTGCAAATACAATTAAAAGAAACTGCTGAATTGGTTGTACGATTTTCAGATGATAAATATTGTGCTTTAAAAGAAATTAAGAGTTTAAAAGTTGAAATAAAAAGTTTGCAAACTAAAAATCAAGATCTAAAATCTAGAGAATTTGAGTTGAATAATCTTGAAAAGTGTACGAGACTAAAGAATCCGTGTTGTTAACATATATTGATCAAATGAAATATCAAATTTTAGAACTTTTGGAGAAACTTAAGATTTCAGATCAAGAGATGAAAAACAAATCATTCTTTTTGAAGAAGACAAACGAATGTTTCTGGATAAAAATGAATTTCTTGAAAAAGTGTCTTCTTCGATGCAAAAAGAGTATAATGATTTGTTGGCATCAATTGATGTTTTAAAACATAGACTTGAAACAAAGTTTAAGTTTTTAAAACATGACAATTCTCTTGAAAAAATGTTTGAAATAATCAAGAAAGAATACAAATCAAACATTTTAAAGATTTCAATTACAAGTTCAACGTTTGAGACTAAGAATTTGGAACTTGTAAAGGACCTGGGGGATATATTTAAACGTTTTGATGAAGAGAAAAAGGTGTTTGAGACTAAGATTTCAAAGTTGGAAAAGGTTTTAGCACAACAAGTCAAAGGTTTTGATGATGTCAAAAGAGAGCTTTAAAAAAGAACTGATAAATTTAAGACTTATTTTTGCAAATCTTGAAAAAAAATGCTTTATTAAAATCGCAGTTGGCATCTCAAAATTACACCTTATTGTAAAAGGAAAACAATGATTTGAGAACATCATATAATGTGTTGAAAGAGAAACATAAAACTTCTTGTGAAAAACTTAAAGAAAAGAACAATGATTTGAAATTGCATTACAAAAGATTGTTTGATTCGATAAAACAGAAAAAGGTTGTTTCTCAAGTTCACAAAATCAATTCTAAAAGTGAATGTTTCGGAAAAGATTTACACGGGTAAATGTTCAAAACCGATTTCAAATAAGGTTTCTCAATTTACTACGTATACTTTGCAAAAAGATAGGAAGTATTTGAATAAACAACATTCATCTGAAACATTTGCTTCTCAAAATCATGTGAAAAACGAATGTTCAAAACAAGCGTGGATAAGAAAGGAAAACATTTCCAAACAGTTCAAATATTCTAGGGATGAAATATTTTCAATGCGTAAAAGATATGAGTCAATTTTGAAAAAGGTGAAAGATGTAAGGTTTTCATTCATTTTGAGAAAAATTTTCAAAAGGAAACACCGAGTTTCAACAATAAATGGAAATCTTGGTCTTCCTCAAGGGTTAAAACATCGAATAACACACTGGGTTTCAAAACGGTGTTGACACCTTTGAAAAGTTTAAAACTCCTAATGAAAGATCAAGGTTTTATAAGTCAAAATAGACAAATGAGAAGAGTTTTAAATCACCGTTGATTCCAAGAAATTCCAAAATGGAACACCGGGTTTTAAATCTCCTTGGAATTCAACTTCTATGCATCAAATTGACGCAACTTATATTTGGTTCTCCAAATATGGTAAACCCATTAGCAACGTGCTTAAGTGGGTACCAAAAGTTGCTGTTTAATTTGATAAGAACTTCAAATTTTTTTCTTTTAGTTTAAGAAAATTCAGAAATACAAAAAGATCTTCTTTTATTTAAAATTTAGAAAACACAAAAAAAATTTCTTTTACAAAAGTTTTAGAAAATTCAAAAAGATTTTTGTTTTTCATAATGGCTTTCATACATATTCAGTATGAAACCCGAACTTCATTTGATGGTTGTTGGCTACTTCAGGTCTACACCCGTGCTTTAAAGAAAAGAAAGTGTATGCGTAAGTGCATTTATCTTTGATAAAAGAAAAGAAGTCTTCTTTGACTTGAGTCATTGATAAATATTTTTCTAAATCTTTATGTGGTACTCAAAAGATAAAATCAGGTAGTTTAAAAAGTTAATGATCTCAAGTTGATGAGTTATAATCGATTCGAATTTTAAAATGTAGTACTTTCCAGATAAAATCAAATTTAAACGGTCTTCAAATCGATGTACTCTTTGTGAAAAGTGTCTAAAGACATAAAGGACTCAGAAGTGCAAAGTGAAACTCCCTCATAAAGTTTTTATCTAAGATACGGTATTTTTCGAGGGGGAATGTCCGTATGTTTTGTTGAAAAAGTTTTCAGAAAGTTAAGGAAATGGTAAATTGTTTGCATTTCATCTTAACATATCCGTATTTTTGCGTTTTTAGCTTTATCTTAAAAATGTTTTTCTCTCGGCATAGCATAATGTTAGAGGGGAGTGGTCCCCCTTTTACACTGATTGGAAAAACTTTATAAAGATTAAAAATTTTTCTCCCTTGTCCATCATGATGTTAGTTGGGAGAATGATGAAAAAAAATTTAGAAAGAAGATTTGTGAGAGAAAAATAGAAAAAAGAGAAGTGAGAAATCGTATACCTTAAAAAAATAAAAGTATAAGTCATGGTCTTCAAAAGCAGAACAACCACATGAAAAGAAAAAGAGAAAAGTATGCAAGAAAAGAAATGCCACCGCATACAAAAACAGACAGAGTGATTGTTCTACTTTTTCTTGATATCATCAAAATCTCATGATATGATTTCAGATTTTCATCATGGTTTTCAGAGACATTCTTTCTAAAGGAATTATCTTGGTGTATGTTGATTGAGTTGTATGGTGTGATTTAGTTACTCCCAAAATACTCCTATGATCTTCCAGAACCGGAATTGATCTACCCCGGAGTCTTCCTTCCAATTTAGGAATGTTAGGTCTAGGTGATGGAGTTTGAGGTGTAAATCAACATGTTTCGAATGCCAAAAGGACTTAAGTGATAAAGCTTTGAATGAAAACAAATGAAAGAAAATGATAAAGTTGTCAAAAGTGACAAGAATATGATGAAGAAGAATCAAATGATAAGCAAAATGAAAAGGTTGGAGTTGAAAAGTGAGAGGCTTATAAGAAAAGATGAAGGGTGTTTTTTCCTACACTAGGATAGAAACCGGGTCAACTCATAATCTATCGGATTTCATTCGTTGATTTCTGGTATTGAAGTAGACATCATGGACCCAGTGATGCAAATGCACAACCCCTCCTAGCCACTCAAATACTTCTCAAAAAGTATTTGTTTCATTCTCACGGAGATTAAACGCATAATCTATCGACTTCTCATTCCGAGAATGTTGGTATTGAATAAAGGACATTCTGCTCCAGTCCTTGCTTACTAAAAGTGCACAAGAGTCTAGAGCCAATTTGATATTCAATGAAATATCTTTAGGACACAAAAGTACGTTTGTATTAAACATCAATGATACAAAAGGTACAATGATATATGTCTTTGTGACATTGCATGTCTACGTGACATTGCCGGAACATTCTGGAGTGATACTATAAAATAGTATTCACAATGATCGAATGGAAATCCTACCAGTGCTAACATCATGCCAACGCTGAACGTAGGTCACTCATTTGAAAACGATTGCTTAATGATTCAAATAAGTGTTAACTAGTAATCTAAGTAATCTAGTAGTTATGTGCTTTTTTGAAATTTGTTTTCGAAAACACAAAACGACATTTCTTTGATTTTATCATTGAAAAGTTGTTTTTACACTAAGTTCACAAGATCAATGCTTCTTTGGATTTTATTGTCATTTTTCCGCATCCTTATCACCGAGATATTGATTTGGTCATACTTTTCAAAATAACATTCATCGAGAATTTTCAAAGCATGATCTTGTGATGTATGAACTTCATGGTTAAAGTGGAAGATCTTACTCTGATAATTTTCCATTCATCTTCTACAACATACAACAACATATCCACCTTTCACAAGCATGACATCTTCAACGAATCTTATAATGACAAACTTTCCTTTCAACCTTCACGAGAATGATAACGATCAAGTTTGTTGGTTTGAGGGAGCTTATGGGTTATTTTGGAGGAGTATGTTTTTTTATAAAGGGGAGAATGTTTGATTCTTAGAGAGAAAAGAAATGATTTCGATTTCAATTTTATACACTTTAAAGGATATTCTTCACCTGGAACTTATTTTGGAGCGTATATGGTCATGATGCTCACGATAGATCATAATCCTCATGAGGGAGAGTAGATAAGCTTAGTATTTGCCAAATATGAGGGGATAAAACATATATGTATACTTGAGGAGAAGAAAAAGCTTAGTATTTTCCGTATATAAGAAGGGGGAGAAGATATATTCTTGGAACTTAAGAGATATATCCAAGTATATAAAGAAGATAAGATATAAGCAAGAAATCATGAGACAAATCAAGATAATGGGCAAAGTAAATTGAAGATTAAGGAAATCATTATGATAAAAGTAGTTTGATTAAGAAGATAAGGTTCATGTTCGTGATTGAGGTTACTTCGTCAAGTGTTTCGAATAAGCTGTAGTGTTTCATTAATTTCAAAGATCGATCAAGATAGCCGGGTTGACATTTGCATGGATTTACTTCTCATGAATATCAACATTGTCTTCAACAATCAAGATCACTACTTCAATATTTAAGATATGGATATGTGATTGAGGGGGAGCTAAAAGAATATGAAGATTCAAGGATAAAGTTAAGTATTCAAGTCTTCTATAAAGAATTACTCAATCAAGATCATCGTGTTTAAGATCTTTCGTCAGCAACATTATGTGATTGAAATCTACATTCAAGATCAAGTTCAGAGATAAATATTTCATACAAGATTTTAAAGATTCAAGTTGCAAGTGAAGATCAAGATTCAAATAGCTTTTGAGAATGCTGATTTTGAGTTCGAGAGTAGAGTTGATACCTTCATAGATAAAGAAATATATCCTATCATATAGGGGGAGAAAATTATATTGGGAGATATATGCTACAAGGTCATCCTCAACTTTCACAAAGAATTCTCAGCATTTTCGAGCTTTAAGGAAAAGAAATCTAAAATCTATCCTATCATTACATAGGGGGAGATTGTTGGAATTAGAGATAAATTCCATTTTTGATGTAATGATAGCGAGAAAATAGATTTAGGATTGATGTGCTTAAGTGTAAACAGTCTAGGGACTAAAAGTGTATTTATTATATACTTAGCCACATCACTAAGTATATAATAAGGTCTAATGACCACCATATAATGTAACACTCATACCAAGTCATTTGTATCAATATCAAATAAGAAAAGGTTAAGAAATTCTCTCTCTAAACACACACACACACTAATTACACCTTAATTTACACACACTAGTGCATCAATCAAGATCTATGTGCTTAATAAAACTTTTGTGGTGCAACCTGATGCATCAAGTTCTTCGCATCGCTGTGAGGGAATAGTCTAGGTTTCGGATTCTATCTAGCTTAGGTATACTCACTAGATTCCTATCACGTGAGATTTTCTTTTTCTTTTTAGGTTAGCTTTCTTTAGTCTATCTTTTCTTTGTGCCTTTTGTTCGTAACTCTTTCATTTACCATCACAATGAATAGAAAACCACCAACCACACCCTTCTAAAACCCCCCACAAAATATACCCTTTCCGTTCCAAAGATATACCTTGATGTTCCAACAACATCAAGATGAATCTCTCTACGATGTGTGGACTCGTCACAAAGACTTAATCTAAAAAGTCCCACATCATGGCCTCAGACTATGGTCTGAAATTCAAATCTTTTTCAATCATTTTGACATATATACCCAAAGGGACATTGACCATGCAGCAGAAGGGAACCTTATGGAATTAAGTGCTAAAGAAGCATGGGAAACCATTGATGATTATGTCTAATGCGATAAACAACGGTAAAACCTAACAAGCACTATTTTTGATCAATCAATAGCAAATTTGAAGGCTCAGTTAGTTGGGAATGAGATGGTTAATGTTAAGATACGTAAGTGCATGTCATGGTTAGGTTCTACCAATGCATATGATGAGCCTATAAGTAGTCTAGGTATGTTGGATAATGAAGTAGGAAATACATGCCCATTAATCCTACCATCATTTGAGGAATACACACCGCCCGTGACTTACCCAGAAGAAGTAGAAGAGACTTTAGGAACCCCTATGGAGGTAGAACCTTTGGACCAAACAACACTAGAGGATTTAGGTTTGACTAACCATGACATTCCTCTTAGTTTTAGGAAAGTTCCTAGTTTTGATGAACCGAGGCATCAACCACAACCCTTACCTAATTGTCCATCCTTAGATGTAAGTCTAGGAGACGAAAGAGGCCCTGAACCACCCATCAAACCATATAGTCCAGATAGTTTTAGGATGAAGGTAGTGGACAATTTGACATTCATACACCGCCTTCACCTCACGTGACACATTTCTATCCTAAGGGTATGTATCGCTATTATCACCCATGTATAGATTACCCTAAGAAACATTATGGATTTAAACTATGTTTATTAGGACAAATTGAATCCCTAGGTGTTAATTTCTCAAATTCAGAGATGGTAAAAGATGATTGGGAATTAGAATCTAAAGAAGTTTCTTTTCTAGGAAGATGACTTAATTTACCCGTTAAGCCAAAAGAAGTAGAGAAGGTTAGGATTAAAGAATCACACCATTTAGAACATATATTTCAACTAATGCTTTTCCAACATATGGCTCCTCTTCACCACAATGGTGTGTATCGTTACTATCACTCGCACTTGACCTGAAATGTAGGAAAACCCTTTAAATATTAAATAAGGGTAGAGTCAGGCTCGTGACTCGAACAAAAACAAGCGCTTCTCAAGAGGCAACCCAAGCATGCCTCATATACTTTATTACAAGCATTTTAGGAGTGTCGTGTGTTTTAATTTTCATTATTTGTTCTTATATGTTTGAAGTATATGTAATCATGCTTTGTTTTGTCTTTAACCTCGTCTTAATTGCAATCAAATGTGTTTTGCATAAAAGAAGTGTAGGGAAAAATATCCAGTTATTAAGAACCATTTCAAACATGTAAACTAGATAATTTAAGTTAATTCACATTTTATGTTTGTTTTGTTTGTTTGTCTTGAGTCATATGCTCGTACTAACCGTTTTTGTGGTTTATGTAGTAATTTTTCCAGGAAATAATTAATGGGTTCTTTTTGCAATTTTTTTTTCTAGAAAACGAAAACCCAAAACCTGTCAGGTGTGCCTGATGGCGTCAGGATTTATTCCTGACGACGTCAGCACTGTAGCAGTGAAGAAATCAGCGTTTTTCGAATTTTTGAAAAGTTATTTTTGTTTAATTTCCAGAATTTTTAATTTTTTAGATTTTTATAGAAAACTACGATTACATTAGTACTAACATTTTATCTTTATTGCTTTCTTAGGATTTTAGTTTATTATTAATAAAGGTTGTATATTATTTACCGCCGATTTTACGCTGGGTATAGTTGTTTTTGTTTTTGATTTTCATGTTATATTAGATGAGAAGAGTCTGAAAGTTCATTGGATTTTCACTTGGACGATTCTTGAATGACGATTTAGCCAGTTTATCTCGTCTCTTCTCCGATATTGAGCAAACCAGGGGAGTATTAGTTTCTCTGGCTTTTTATTTATCTTCTCTTTATTCGTTTTTTGTGTACTCATAGAACATTGGGGAATGTTCAAAATAAATGTAAGGGGTAATAAAAGCCTTAGAAATTATTCTTTCATTTGCATTCGTTTTTTTCTTAAAAAGATGTGTAATATACCAAAACATAGTTTAGGACGGTAATTTTGAGCTAAATGTTAGGATTGCAAAACACCTTTTCGGGATGTCGGGATTGATCAAACCAAACAAGATAATACATGTTTCTAGTGAGAGAAAGTAGAGAGAGAGTGGAAGAGAAAAGTTGAAATATTATATTGAAAGAAAAAATAAAATGAACATCCACACCCCTCATGGAGAGTCACGAGGGGTATTTATATACCTAGTCATGACATAACTATCCCTAGTTTATAATAATAACCCTTGTGTATCACACAGTGTCTATAACTATTTCAATTCACGTGCAAGACGCCTGCTTTACAAAATACTAAGGCTAACACTAAATTAAAAAAAATTATAGACTATATTGGTGAAACTGTAGTGTTAGAAGCGTCTCATTGGATAGGAATTATATGATTAGCACAAAAACCCTACCACTCAAAAATTCCACTCACAAAATATGACGTTCGCCCCTAGATCTTTAAGAATAAAAGCATTCATATTTAATGCTTATGAGAGTGTACTGATAGTATTATAGATTCTAGAACTTGCTTTAGCTATTCATCCCGAGACTGCTAGTGAGATCGTATTCGGGTCATTAGTTAGTTTGTTATTGAGTATTAAAAAACTTAAGTGTAGGTGTCATTATAAACCTCGAGTCATGTATATTTATTTACTTTTAGCAGATGGCAGGGCAAAAATGTATATAAAAAAGAAAAAAAAAGAGAAAAAGAAGAAAAATATAAAAAAAATACAAAAAAATGAAAAAAAGCAAAAAAAATGTTAGAATATACGGGTTGCCATCTTGCTATTGTTTATGTCAAGAAAGAGTCAAGAAAAGAAAAAGAAAGAACTTGATGTAGAGTTGTGTATATTTGTCCCAGTTTTTGTCTAGTCTTGGCTTAGCAACGCCTTTTACATGTATTCTTGTAGATAATTAGCTTGCCACCAGTAAATTTTCCTCATTATCCCTAACCGTGTTTCCTTTACCCTACACCTTATGTTACAACCCTTTAAAAGACCTGTTTGATAGTAATTTCTAAGTTCTTACGCCAAAGTGGTGGAGGTTTTGATCCGTTATCAAGCTTATGGTAATCTATATACTATGACAAGTAGTGAGTGTTTATTTTTCTTGTTTTTGTATTGTTATAATTCATTATTTCACCGAGTGAAAGAGAGAATCCAAACACTTATGTAAGGTGCTAGTGTATAATGTTCGTGCTTTTTATTACAAGGTTAAACTGGTTGTGCCATAAACTATCTTTATTGAGTAGGTTAAATGCCCCCGACTTCGCTATTTACTAGGTAGAAAATCTCATTTGCTTGAGGACAAGCAAATCCCAAGTGTAGGAGTATTTAATGAGGTGTCATTTTATACACTTTTCGGGGTCATTTAATCCTCAAAATCATGCAAATATGCCCAAATATTGTACTTAATCATTTATTTTGGATGTTTTAGAATTTTGGAAGCATTTGGAGGAAAAGCACGTGACTTGGGCTCGATTCGAGAAGAAACTGGACAAAAACACAACACTTCAAGCTTGTGACTTCCATTCTGATGCCTTCACCAAAAGTGCCCAGAAAGTGAAGTTTTTAATCAAAAGTGCGACTTCTCAGACGGTGGAGACGGCGTCAGACATTTATCATGACGTCGTCAAGATTGTATGGCGACGACGTCAATCTGAAGCGTGACGGTGTCACAATAGCGTACAAGAAGAACCCTTTGGAAGATTCGGCGGGCTAACGGCATTAGGAAACCATAGTGACACCGTCAGGATCAATTTTCTATATATACAACACTTATTTTTCATATTTAGTGGTGGAAAATAGGAGGAAACTTAGGAGAACCTTGTAGCTGATACTTTGGTCGATTTTAGGGTTTATAACCCTTTTTTACTCATTATTACTCCATGTTTAATTGAAGTGAAGTTCCTTTACCCTTTTAATCATTCAATATGTCTATGTGTTGTTTGATTAATTGTTATTCGCTTTCAATTAAACTTAGTTGTTAATCTCTTTTATTATTGCTTCTTGTTAGTGGTGTGCACATTATGCTTTAAAAAACTAGTTATTTGATCTTAATATCATAACATAGATGTCTAAAGAAATGTGATTAGGTTAGAGGATACCTGTGATTAGATCTTTATATCTAGATCATCTTGGGGTGGATTCCGTGTATTTAGTGCACGTGAATTTACTATTGGACTTGAGCGCTGTCTGCAGGTAACCACCGTCTAGGTTCTCACTTAGATAGCGGACTTGACCACCCGCTGCTGAATTAGAGAATACTTACACATTACACTAACGTGGGTAACAAACAATAAAATCAGAGAAAACAACTAGAGAGTAGAGTATGATTAGGTGAACACGTTTGTTTAACCATATGAGTTTTTCCATCAATTTACTATTCTGCATTATTAGAAAATAATTAGGAGTAGTTTAATTTAGTAGTTTAATCAACCCCTCTTCAAAACCTAAGATTTTTACTTGTCTAAAAACATAAAAACATAAAAACACAAAAAAATCTTCCCTCAACCTTTAGACCTTAGTAAACGTACAATTCGAGCCTACCCAAACTACTCCCCTAGAGAACGATAATAACATCCCGAGTCTTGCCTATACTATGCTACAACGATTAGGTACTATGCCTAGGAGGGTTGTAAAATTTTGTGGTGCAACCCGCCGTATCAAGTACAATTGGGGTTTAAAAAAGAACGGGTATTTAAAACGCCAAAAACTTAAAAAACCCGAGACAGTTTCTAGCACGTGGGCAGCACGCCAGAGGCTGTTAAGGATTGCACCATTTTTGGGTTCTTGGCCTATTAATAACCCTTCTTGCATCTTGTATTACTCACCTCTTGTCGTTATTTCTTTTCTCATTTTCTCTTCTTCTATCCTTTAAGTCTAACATCAAAAGTGTTTTAATCTTCTCAATTATATCATTCTGTTGAAGAGAACACATCCCCGTAAGAGAGAGAGAGAGACACAAGTACCTAATCCACACTTGTGTGTTGAGTCGAGGGTCTTCTTTCTTATACCATTTCTTCTAGAATCGAGTCTCTAGGTTAGGTTAGGACTTGATTTAAATAATCAACTATCATTCAATTTTGTTGTAAGGAAATTCTTGTATCTTTGTGATCAAGTCTAGATCGTGTGGTGATCTAGTGAGGTTTGGTATACTTCTAAGGGGGAAGTCTTTGTGGTCTTAGTTGTCTTAGTGGTAAGTCGAATCACGGGTTCTTGTGGGTGGTTTTTGAGGGCAGAATATCATTGGGAGTAGCTATTTTAGTGAGCGCCGAGCTTAGTGCATATCAGTGTAGTGAAGTTCTAACAGTTTGTAGTTCACCATAAGGGTTATACTAGTGTTATAGTATAATCTCCATCTGGACGTACGAATGGTATAACCTCCATCCCAAACCAATATATATCATGGTGTCTCTCTTTCTCTCTCCCTCTCTCTCTACTTACTAGTTGTATTGTTAAGTAGATTAATACACTACTTGGTTTTTTTGAGACTTGAAGTTTTGTAAACTTTGAAGAAGTCGAAAGACCGTATTCACCCCCTTCTACGGTTTTACATTACAGTTTCACATGCTTTGTTTTGCCATAACAATGAGAACAATAGTGGTTCTTTATCCTTAATAAAGCCATGAAGTTTAAGAGCTAGGTCATTCCAAAGTGTGCATGGGACCGTTACACCAGTGTACAAATAAATATACAATAATTAACATCACCAAGATAAAAAAAAATTAGTTATGCTAGTAGAATACCTCAGATCTTGCAACTTAAACTTTAAAAAATGTTTAGGTTTGTCGTCTGAATCTATAACAGTTATGTTGTTGTTTTGGACCAATTGACCAATAACATCTAAAACCCAATGCATATGAAAAATTCTATACACCATATGCGCACAATTACATAATATATGAGTCGTGCTTAAAATACTTACCAAACGAACACTTAGGGTCATTCATGTGTCTCAAAAAATCATCAAAACAATTAAAGTTCAAAGGCTCTTCTATATCTCTTAAATCAAAACATCGACGGACATGAGTTCTTTGTTGAAGTAAATTTTGCATGCATGAGGAGTTAATTTAAGAATGGATGTGTTATTTTTAACATTAAAATTTTATATCACACGGTAATCATATTGATGAATGAGGTTATCAAAATAACCAACCACTTAATTACCAATGGCTGCATGGATCTTGGTACCCTATTTTGTAGAATGTAACATCTGAAACAACATCTATAGATAACATGTATAGAATTCACTTTAAAAAAGAAAAAAGATTTGGCTATGGAAAAATAATCAAACTTGTCCGTCCATCATAATCATATCAATACTAGAAATTTTTGTTTGTTTGGTTTGGACAAAATACTGGTCCATATTGAGACGACTTTGACCTTGATGGTGCACTTAGGTGTCGTTCCATCAATCTCAGAAAATGTGGCGGTCAACATGTGTTTGTCTGCTAGGAAAAATGTAAAACACAAACGTAAGGTTAGAACCAAGGGCTAATGTAGTATGAGGAGCCCTTGGCGTGCGTGTATATATATGCCTCGAATTGGGGTTTTCTCCCCAATAAATATGCACACAATTTAATTTTAGAAAAGATATCGTGAGGATAAATACGTTTTTGAAGCCTTCTAGAACACGTTTGGGAAGCGATTCTGATGGGCTACATTTACAGACTCTCATGACCAAAGTCTCAAAAATCACCCCCGTCCAATCACATAGCTTTTTTTCATATCGTTTTTGACACGTCTATGTTTGGCCCTAAAAAAATAAAAACCCTTGATTTTTTATCACTCAAAAACCCAATCAACCAATGAGAAGACTTAATTGAAAAATCGAGCCTTCCCATTAGTTAATCAAATACCTCGATTTCACTAAAACCGAGTTCTTATAATATATAAAAGATATACAACTTTATTAATGTTCTTGACTCCCATATCCACTGACAAATACAACGCACAACATAATAGTGTTTAAGTATTGATGGAAATTAATACGAAAATTAAAACTAAGTACTATGGTCACCAAACTCATAATCTAATTACGCTAGTGTTACGTCATTATTTAACACGCTACCTGTAGGATATCAAATCACACAATCTAACAAGATAAAAAGAGAAGAAAACTAGAGAGAGAAAGAGAGAGGTTTGAACACTTAGACAGAGAAAGAAATGTGTAAATGTGATATTTCCAAATGAACCAACACCCTCTCTATGGAAGGAAAGGGTATTTTTTTTATCATTTTCTAAATTTTCATTTCAAAAGGGAAAATAGAAATGGGAGGGAGAAGTGAATTACAACAAATGTAAAGTCATGTATAAATACCCCTCCTAGATGGGTATTTATACTTATTGTTTATCCTATTCTATTTTCCTAACTTTAGTCAAACCTTGGTCAACAATTAACTTTGACCGCGATAGACTTTATTACATTTTAATTACTAATTATAAAACTATAAAACTAATCAACATATACAAGATCAATTATCTAATAATAAACACTTTTCTTGAACTAACCACTCTCCCACCTAAGCGGTTTGTTATTACCGGACTTCATCGTCGGTAGAATTGGTCTTCCATTCACAAAAGATTCCTTTACTTTATTTGCTTTTATTTTCCCAAAATATCTTTTCGCCATGTTTCTCCCCCTTCAGGAGGATCAACATTCCTATGATGTTCATCGTGATATGCGAAAAGTTATTGTTTTTCAAACTTAGCTTTCAAAATTTCCCATATTTCTGGATCAGCTGCTTGATCTTGAGGCTTTGACTTCATATTCAGTTACAATTGATGTTGAAGATTAGCAGATGATTTTCTAGCAGTTGATATAACACCTCGTGTTTTAGGTCATTGTACGACATTATGTAATGCACAATTTAGTTTTAGGGTTTTACGCGTTTGCTCTTAAACCGTAAACGTTAAGTTAAATCGCGTAAACTAAAAATGATCATTCAATATAAATGGGCATTAAACAATTAAATGTTTACATCAAGCAAGTGTTATATGATTTTTTAGAGGATAATTATTAACATTGCACATTTTATTTTTATTGGTTACGTTAAGTGTTTATGTTTCGCGATAAAGTACGTTTAAGCCTTCCCGGAAGCACGTTAACTTATCTACGCTTTATCCAATACCCAAAATTTATACCCAATACTTAAAGTTTATTTAAAAACTTCAATTATTTATCACATTATACATATTATTCATGAAAGAATTCAAACCAAACCCTACAATGTACAAGTTATACATTTATTCTCAGTTATACTAATATACTTATATAATTGTAGTATACAACTTATATATAAGGACGAAATGCATATCCTACTTATTTACCATATATAATTTCGACTGTAATAATCGACTTGGAAAAGCCTAAGTGAGACCAAAGAACCATACAAATATTTTCTTAAAGATTAGCATGCCATTGATCTCTCATGACTGGCTTTTCTTATCACAAGATAAAGCTCTAGCTTTTCTTTCCATGATTCTTATCCTTGCATCTTTCACATGATCCAGAAACTAGAAATAAGAATATTTCTGAGTCCAATTAGTATATATATGTGATATGTGAACGCTAGGGGACTCATACCACTTCATTTTCTATGACAAGGAAAAAATCACAAAGACTTCCCTTTGTCTCTTAAGCAATCCCCAGGCTCAATACAACTTGACAAAACCCCACTCCAATGGCTTGATTTTCGATCATATAAAAGACATATCACACATCATATTTAAGGTCTTTCTAAGGAAGGTATTCCACGGCTTGGTTAACCATTTGCAATCGAAGGAATCAAGAAAAGGAAGAAAAGGGTTTCTTGGGAAAATTAGGGTTTTCATCCTATATTTTCAAACCAAGAGTTTAAATCACAAGGGTGTGATTGGTTTTCTTTTCTTACTCATTAACAAGGTTTATCTAAGGGACTTAATCATTATTATACTACAAGAGCTATATGTGTATATATGTTGATATTTAGCCTAATTCACCAATTTGGGTACCTTTTGATTATTGTAAAATGGATTTTTACTTATGATTCTGTTTCAGGAAACTTATTTCCCTGTACATGGATTCCTAATATGATGTTAAAAGGATGTATAAGTGTTTTAAATGTTGTTTAAGTTCTAAACATGTATATTACAAATTAGGGTTTTAATGTTAAACTTAGGGAGTTAAAAGTGGAAATTGGTAGTTAAAATTGTTATCATGAACACAACTTTGAGCTAAAGTATGATCTACTGGGACTTTATATATGTAATAATAAGATAGAAATGTTGTGAAGTTAGTTGTAATAAAGGTGTTGAGCTTATGGTACAAAATATGCAAGCTTTAAAACATGTTCTAAATCACAGAAACCACTCAAAATTTTATTTTGATTCTCGATTTTGGGTAGCGACATATTATGGATTTATTAATGTTAGTACATATCATGAGAATTCCAAAATGATAAGAAACCGAATATCGATTTATAAGCGAAGAAGATACCGCTAGTTACGTGTTTACGACGTAAATACTTTATAAAACAAATTTCTATAAAAAGTTATAATTCTTGGTACAGAAACTTATACTTTATAAACATCAATAATATGATAAAACTTTCAATTACGAGAACGTGTTCGAAAGAATCACTAAAAACGGAGCTATAACGAATAAGATACGGCTAAAACGGGTTTTACGTTAATTAAAAGTATAAAAATGATTTTATAGCTGTTATGAACAGTAAAACACTATTCATCACAGAATCTCAAAAACCTAAAAATGTGATTTTATGATCACTCGTCTTAATACGAAAGCGTGGGCGTAAGAAACGCGAGAAACGGGCTTAAAACGACAAAGTTATGTCATTTTTACTAAAGGCGTAATTATAAACGTTTTTACTTTATAATTACGATTTCACTTAAACAAATAGATGGTGATATAGCTATATAGATTATATATGTTATTAGTTATCGAAGTGCTATATTACTAGGGAATTTCATAATGAGGCTTCTTCGGATGGCGTATTGACGAGTTGTTGGATTTACGATTTAAAGTGTCCTAACTCCTCGTACGTCATGTCATGACCTCTTAAATTATGATAGCCCGAACGATAGTACGATGATAACTATATAGGATTATATACAGTTGTTGTTAGACAACGTACTTGAATACTGATTCGACCTATATTAACTAGGTTGCATTCGAGCGTTAGCGTGACGCGTTTTTACTTGGGATATTTTGTTATCAGTTTACTCACTCAAGGTGAGTTCATAGCCCCATGTTTTACAATTATTAAATTACAAGTTTTTGGGGTGAGAAACATATGCATGTTTTACAAATTGGACGCAAGTGTACATTTTATCATGATTACGTTTTGCCTAAGTAGCGATAACCCACTATGCCCATGAATCATGAACTGTCAATTACTGGAATGTGAGCGCGAATGATTATAGATAGATCTATTTGGGATTGACCTCCCCGTTCGGGTGACTAGCTATCACTGGAAACGAACGTATATCATGTCGGATACTGGATGTTACGGGTTGAACATCATCACGGGCAATGTAGGCAATATTTATATATTGTATTCAATTATGTCGAGCTTCGGTGTCATGAGCTTAGGTAAACGTAATTACATTTTGTGATGTCTGCATCTGTTGCATTATCACTGGGAAAGTCTTGCGGTCCTGCATATACATTTACATAAACCTATGAAATTCACCAACTTTATGTTGACGTTTTTAAATGCAATGTTTTTCAGGAGGTCATTAAGCACGAGGTGCGAAGGATACATTGGTGGTTATATTATGAAGTCATGCATTAAAGATTTAGTCGCATTACATTTTGTATATCTGTTATGGGCTGGAAATCTTTGTAATAATAACAAGTAAACAAGTAAAGCTTTAGGCTTTTGTAACACATACTTTATTAAATCCAATGTATCAGTTTTAAATGACTTTTTGGTCGTTCTTATATTATCTTGTGTTATTGATCTGAGAAGTAACACGCCCCGGACCCTTATTCCACTGCGACCCAATTTGGGGGTGTTACAGTTGACATGCTTGTTGTGGGATAAAGATTGAGAGTTGTATTCTGCATGTGCTTTTGAAATAGTTCTTCAATCATTTTTGGCCCATGAGTTGCAAATTCTTTGGCGATCATTTATTTAGCATTTATAGGATCAACTTCACGATCTTTGTTAACTGCAAGATTAACCAGACGTGGCATCTCTTGTGTGATCATTTCTTTGATTTTTGCAAATGTTATGTCAGCTACAACCTTGTTGCAATGATCAAGAATTTCGTGAATCTTGCTCATAAAGAAATCATGAGTAACAAATTTTATTTTGATATGAGAACGAATTAGATTACGTCGTCTGCACTTGCCAACAATACTTCCTGGCAGAGTCTTTGACCTAAAATAAATATATTGTTTCTTGCGTTTTGTTGTGAATGAAGCTTTGGATGTACTAGCAGTTGTTGGCGATGCAGTAGCTGTCAATTCCTCAGAAACTATTTTATCAGAAGATGAAATATTCCTAGGGGATCTAGTTGGTGAGGGAATTGGTGTCTGCTTCTGCTCTTTCCTAATCTCTGTACTACCTGTCACATCATCAACAATATCTTTCTCTTTAACAACCTTATCCATTTCCTCAACATTATCATTATTGTTTTCTTTTTCATTCTCTTCATCTTTCTTTTCTTTTTCAATCTCCACATCATCTTTCTTTTCTTTCTCAATCTCTATATCGTCTTTCTTCTCTTTCTCAATCTCTTCATCATCATCATCAACCTTTTTTGGATTTTCCTTATGACTCCCGAGCTCTAACCTAGTACCGGAATCATCAACATCATTATTAAGAACTGAATCAGCAAACTCACTTGCATATGATTCTTCATCTTCATCACCTTCAACCAGCTTTTCAATCTCCTCTTCTGCCAACTCTTCTTGTACTTTAGCTATATTTTCTTATGCTTCAGCTGCTAAAGCAGTTTTGTGTAAAGTAAGACTTAAAAGAGTGGCCTCAGCAATTTCATCTCTCTCTCTATCATCGCTGGGAGGTGGTATTAGAGTTATACTTGGTTTCTTCCTTTTGATGGTTATTTTGTGTGATTGCCTTGGTGACCTTGATTCGCCAGCAGTCTGCTTCCTCTTCTTCCCCTAAGGACTAGCAGTAAGGATAGGTGTCCTATGGGATCTAGGTGTAGACATATACGTTCCTTGGGTAGAAACAAGTGGTTACGGTTGATTCATTGGAACATCTACCTTCATAAACACCATCTCATACTCCTTAAAGTTACTAGTGGCACGTATCTCTTCTATCAGAAACGCATCCGGAATCAGCATCCCTCATACACGCACATCCCCATTAGTGTACATACTAACCAATGGAATATCATCTTTGATAGAATAATAATCCTCTTCAATCCGTTTAGGAATTTTTGAGAATTTCTTTATTAAATCAGCAATTATGAGCTTGATGAATCGAGGATACTGGATGGCTTCTTTCTTTTATTTCGCATTGTTCATGAAATCCCACCATAGAAGAGCAGCATAATCAACATTTGTAAGGTTGATCACGGCATGAAACATTTGAAGAATATTGATCTTGGTTTGATCATGTCCATATGTTCGTGTGGTTAAGCAGCGTTTGAACACCTTGAACGTTGTTTGCCATGGTTGAGCTAGATTCTTTGTGTAGAAGGCGCTCACTTTATTAACAACACCTTGATAGCCAACCTTGTTCATGAAAACTTCAATAGTCTCAATATCGATTGGTGCGACAAATAGATTATCAGGAGTTTCCACTGGCAACTAAACAATGTCTCGGAACATATCCACAGTTTAAACAAACTGTTGAGTATTTAGCATAAACTTAATCGTTTCTTCAGGACCAGGTACTTTGCTAATCGTCCTTCAAAATTGTTGTAAATACACAACAAGTACATCAGCAGTGGCAGTTAAAGCATAACTGAGTGGATGATCAAGTAGAATCTGCCCAATGATCTTGCATTTAGGAGAGCATGGAATACTCTGCAACATCGTGTAATTGTTGCATCTCCTAATTGTATGAAATTTTAGAACAAGTTGGCAGCTGGAATTACTTGTTGAGCCATGTGGAATATTGTATGTTGACATGAAATGATTAGTGAAATGAGATAAAATTTATGTAATACACATTTATATAACATTTTTGTCACTTTCCACTATGTCTGTTTTTATATGCTCTGGCAATTCTTTTTAAACATATTCTGATCATTTTCGTTCTCATGTGTTAATTCTTTCTTTTTCGGGCACATGCCATACGCTTTATTCGTCTTTTTCTTTTAATCTCATTTTGTATGCTCTGGCATTTCTTTTTCGAGCATACTTTGATTTGCTTTTTCGCGTATGGATTTTATCTCTCTTTCTATTTTAGTTTCCTCACCAAAAAGCATTTGTGAAATGACACTCTTTCAAGAATAATAAAAATATACTCTGATTTTGAAAATACCAATTTGGCAAAACACAAGTTTGTAACAACCATTTTAATAAATCCAAAAGTATAAATATATATTCTTAAAAACATTTAGTGAAAGAGTACCACTTTCTGACACAATGATACAACTTTTTGATCAGAAATTGAGATAAATTTTCCAAGACACAAGTTTTTCAAAGATGTCTGAAAACAATGATTATACAACCAATCTAATGTAGAAATAACTGGATGGTCACTAAGCCATTCACTCCTCATTCTGTTCATTGCAGAAAATGACCGAAACCGGACATGACTTAGACTATTTACCCAATTATGTACAATAGATAGTCATAAATCACCTTTTGAATGATTTTTGAAACAATCTTTTTTAAAACTTTAAACTTTTCCTTTTGATAAAACATGAGAAACTTTATGATCACAGACAGTTGAAGCACCATTTGTATTTACACTTCATGTTTCCTTTTCATATTTTTGAAATCATTGATCACTTGACTGATCTTTTTTATACAAAACCTAATCTTATATAAAATATTTGGATGGTTAGTAGATTGCTCAATCCTCATCCTGTTAAACTCAAGAAACGGTCAAAACCGAACACAATCTTCACCATTTGATCCATTTATCAATATAAAATAGGGCAAAGGCCACAAATGACTAACTTACTTATCCCAATTTACTGCTGTTCCTAGTCAACTCTATAAAGGTACACACAAACATGTATACATTCAAATTTTGAACAAAATGAATAACTTTCGGTTATATTTCTAACGATCGTTATTTTATTATTGCATCGTTAGTCCTTTATATACTATATTTATTTTCTAGATCTGACCCGTCCAAAACGACCCTCTATATCACATTTTCACGACTCGGGTTCTAAAGAGATTTTATGCGAAACAATGTTTCGGACAACTTTTTAGTTTTAACCGAGACCTGAATCTCAACAGAAAATGACCAAAATGCCCTTACGGGATTCTGCTGGAACTTATTATATTTTTAATAAAACGCAGAAATTTGACTTTCGGGTTTTTGACCCGATATCCAGTTTTTTAAGATAACAAACCTCGTGGCAAAGTTAAAAGTCATTCGAACAACTTTTATGTTTCGCCGGAAGGCTATAAGGTCTCGACTGTACTCATGATAGGGTCGTTTTCAAATCTGCAAGCATTATTACTTTTTTTACACATATTTTTATACACGTTTTTCTACATAGTTTTATACACGGTTTTATACACACATTTTTATACACAGGTTTTATACACACATTTTTATACACGTTTTTATACACACATTTTTATATACTTTTTTCTACATGGTTTTATCCACGGTTTTATACACAGATATTTTTATACACACATTTTTATACACGTTTTTATGCATGTTTTTATACACGTTTTTATACACATATTTTTATACACGTTTTTACAGACACATTTTTATGCATTTTTTTTAAAACGTTGGATTAAAAATGTGTGTAAAAAACGTGTATTAAAATATGTGTATAATATGTGTGTTTAAATAGTGTCTATAAAAATGTGTGTGATGTATAAAAACGTGGATACAATCATGTAGGTAAAAACGTGTATAAAATTGTGTGTATAAAAAAATTAATAAGCTTGCAGATTTGTAAACGTCGTTTTTGTGTACTGTCGAGTCGTTATAGCCTTCCGGCGAAACATGAAAGTTGTTCGGATGGAACTTTTACGTGTGCCACCGTGGTTTGTTTGTCTTAAAATTTCGCCTTGTTAGCGGGTCAATACCGAACTTGCTCAAATTTCTGCGTTTTTTTAAAAAATATATAAGTTCCAGCAGAATCCGTTATAGGGCATTTTGTTCATTTTCTTGTTGAGATTCAGGTCTCGGTTTTAAAAATAAAAAGTTGTTCGAAACGTTGTTTTCGCAATAAATCTTTTAGATCCCGAGTTGTGAAAATGTGATAATAGAGGGTAGTTTTGGACGGGTCAGATTAGAAAAAATAAATATAGATTTAAACGGGATCTTACGTTTGCAATATTAAAATAACGTCGTTAGAAAATAGAAAATTTTTGTTATACAAAACCTAATCTTATATACGATATTTGGATGGTCAGTAGATTGCTCAATCCTCATCCTGTTAATTTCAGGAAACGGTCGAAACCGGACACAATCTTCACCATTTGATCCATTTATCAATATAAAATATGATTTGTAACAATATTTATCATTTGTTTTCATAAGATGCCATTTTGTTTAACAATTAAACCCATTTGAGTATTCGTTAAAAAATTTGGCCCATTAATAACCTTATACGAATTCCAATTTTAAAAGCCCATTGTTTCTTACGAAACCCATTGATTAAGCCCAAAATATCATTTACGAAACCCATTTGGCCCATTACTGTTCACGAAACCTTTTGATAAGCTTTTACGAAACCAAAACTTGAAATAATTACTTTCGTAAACATATTTGCCAATTGAAAATGATATCCTGAATGTTTTTGACTTGTTTTTTCAACTTATTTATCATCTTATTAATAGTTTAAACTTGTGCTTATGTCCAAAAGAAGTTGTTCATAGTTACAAAACCTATCATCGTTACGAAACCTAATGAATTTATTCCACAAATGATATTTTTAGTGATCAATCAATCACAATCATGTCACAAGGCATACATTAACATTTTGCCTCAATCAATTTCACTTTTTAGTCATTTTATATATTTACAAAACTCTAGATCTAAACGAAACCTATTTCATTCAATTAAGCACAAATAATACAAATAGGACACATTTTCTTGTGGTTTGCAATCATAAAGAGTCAAGAAAACGATTTGGATCGTTATTTTCTTTGTTACGAAAGCTCAACGTAGTTAGAGAGTTTACGAAACCTTTTTTGTCAATTTACGAAAGTGAAAAAGGTTGCGTATGAAACTGTTGTATTTATACTTCCGAAAATGACTTTCCACTTTTGGCATTTTTAGTCCCGTAAGTTTTCTTACGTAAGCTCTTTTAACCATACAAAAGCTAACTTTTTGAAATTGACATTTCAGACCCTCAAGTCTCTTTCGTAAATATTAAACACCCATACGAAAGTTCTTCTTTTGCACATTTACACTTTTAGTCCTTGTAATTACTTTCGTATATTTTTGTGATCCCAAAAAAAAAATCCATAACTCCACCTTGGAGTTAGACCACTTTCCACATCAAACCTTTTTGAATTATTTTGCAGTTAAGTTCCCATTTTACTTTAAAAAATTTATAACTCCCCCTCGAACAATTATTCACTTTTTGAAATTTCTTTCTTTTGAAAACTTTGTTCTAAAAGAAGTTATTTTTGCTTTTGAGAACACACTTTTATTTTTTGATGATGAATTGACTAAAAAATTTATAACTCCCCCTTAATAAAATATCTAATTAAAGAACTTTATCGAAAGATAGTTAATTTTACAGTTTTGAACATTCTTTGAGAAGATGTTTGAATATTAAGAATTTTGTTGAGAGAAATAATTCCAAAAACATTATAAATACTTCTCTTTTCGTTTTGATAGTCACAAAATGTAAAAACGCTTAACATAAAATTAAACGTAAACAAGTAATTAGTAGTAAAATTTCATTTCAAAAATTTAATCACTTAAAGGTATGAATAAATAATTTCTTAATGCATTTTATGATCAAAGGAATTTTTATTCAATCTCACATTTTTTTATAAAATGTTACAAACATGTTTATAACTTTACAAAACATTTTCTACATTTAAAAGAAATGTTTTATTCAAAATAAATATTTTAAATTCAAATTTTCTACCTAAAAATGGCTTAAAATATTCCAGAAAACACCTTTCCTGGAAAAGACAAAAAAGGAGCATCTTGGCCTGGGCGGCCCCTTTAAATATAAGGGCGGCCCCCTTAGTGTTAAGGGGGCCGACCATGGAGCTAAAGGGGCCGGCCAGACAAAAAACTCCCCAGATTTGCCTATAAATACTACACTGTTCCCCACTTATTTTCTCACCTCTTGCACACATATTCTTTCTATTTTAAATCAGTTCATACTTTCCTTTCATTCCTTTAATCATTAAATCATAAGCTGTTTCCATGTGATCCAAGCTTAGATCCTCAAGTGCAAGAGAATAATACTTCCTACCATCAAGTGAAGAAGTATTATAGTTTAATGTGTTCTTGTAACATAGTTATAATAGTGCTATATCTTGTAAATCATTTGTGTATATTGTGAAAGGTGTGTATAGTAGTTAGATTATTGTGATCATAGAAAGGTTAGTTAGATCATGGTGATCTTGTTAGTGTCTAGGTGAAGTGTATTGAAATTGTGAAGTGAAGTGAAGTTGTGAAGCATAGTGAAGTGAAGAGAAGTTGTAAAGTGAAGTGAAGTTGTGAAGCGTAGTAAAGTTGTGAATAGAAGTGAAGTAGTGAAGTGAAGAGAAGTTGTGAAGTGAAGTGAAGTGAAGTTGTGAATTGTTGTGAAGTAGTGTGGTTAGTATTTTAGTCCTCAAAATACAAAAGTTGTGATAGATTGGTTTTAGCTAGGATTAGAACTCGACATTTGGCTTAGTGTCGGAAATTGGTGTAAGCTTATTTGTGTACGGTTTTCTCAGCCTAAAGGGAGCTTGTTGACATAGTGAAGAAAACTCTCGAGTTTGGTGCTCGAGGAGTGGAGTAGGGCGAAGAGGTTCGTTACCGAACCACTATAAATCCTTGTGTTGTGGTTTGATATTTCTAACTCTTATCTCTTATCTTGCATATTTATTTCATATCTTATTTATTTAGTTATATTGTTCATATTGTTCACATATTGAATTCACATTAAAGTCGAATATAAGTTTTTGTAAGCAAACTATACATTAAATAAAAAAGCGGTAAACTATTCAACCCTCTTCTATTTTCCACAATTGGTATCAAAGCCAGGTTAAATAAGATTTTTAAAATAAAATGTATTTTAAAACTTGAATCGATCTATGAAATCAGAAAAATATTTAGAAGGGCAATCTATGCAAAAACCAACACTATTTGAAAGTGATAGATTTATTTATTAGAAAAATAGATTCAAAACTTATGTGAAATCAAAAGATCTAGATCTTTGGCATATTATTACCTATGGTGATTTTCCTCCCGTTCAAAATAATCCTGAAACTAAAAAGGATGAAATTGTACCATTTGATAAACAAAATGATGATCTTAAAAAGAAACTCGCTAAAAATAATGAAGCTAAAATGGTAATCTATAATGCTTTGCCACGCCAAGTATATGAAAGAATATTTATGTGTAAAACCGCAAAAGAAATTTAGAATACTTTATTAATCACTCACCGAGGTAATAGTCAAGTCAAAGATAATAAAATAGATCTTCTTGTTCAACAATATGAACAATTTACGATTTCGGAAGAGGAATCGATAGATAATGGATTTGCTAGATTTAATACTATTATTATTAGTCTAAAAGCACTTGATGATGGTTTTTCTAGCAAGAACTATGTTAGAAAATTTCTTAGGGTACTTCATCCCAAATGGCATGCAAAGGTTACGGCTATTGAAGATCAAAAGATTTGACATCGTTATCACTTGAAGAAATTATTAGAAACTTGAAAGTTTATGAAGTAATAATTAAGAAAGACTCCGAAATGGTCACAAACAAAAGAGAACAAAGTAGATCTCTTGCGTTAAAGGCTAAAAAGAAATATAGTGATGAAGATAGCTCGACTTCAGATAGTGAAGACGAAGAATATGCCATGGCCGTAGGAGAATTCAAGAAATTTTTCAAAAGACGAGGAAGATTTGTAAGATAACCACGAGATGAAAGAAAGTCATTGCAAAGAAGTAGAGATGACAAAAAAGAAAATGCTTTAGATGTGGAGATTCAAATCATCTCATTGGAGAATGTCCAAAGTCGTCAAGAAACAATAATCAAAGAGCTTTCATTGGAGGAGCGTAGAGTGATAGTGGCGAAGATGAGGAAGAAAAGAATAAAGACGAAACTGTCTTGTAGCTCAAGCGTCTAACGAGATATGCTTAGGAAATAATTTGGAGCCCGACGAATGGATTAAAGGTAGCGGATGCTCAAAACACATGACGGGGAACCGGAGGCTATTTTCTACATACCAAGCATACAACGAAGGTAACGTTATCTTTGGAAGTAATTTGCGTGGTAACATCATAGGCAAATGTACAATTGCTCATGATTCCCTAATTATTGAAAATGTTGAGCACGAAGATAATCTAAAATTTAACTTGCTTAGTATTGGTCAAATATGTGATAATAAGTGCAAAGTAATATTTACCGAACACGATAGCGAAATAATCAAAGACGAAAAAGTCATAGGTAGAGGAATTAGAAAAAAGGGTTTATATGTGATGAAACTAGGAAATAAACCGGAAGATAAAATATGTCTTACAACCTTAGATGAAAATTCTACCTTATGGCATAGGAGATTAGGTCACACAAACATACAATTAATTCAATCTCTAGGGTCTAAGGAATTGGTTAGAAATCTACATAAGCTTAAATCTGACTGACATTTTTGTGTTGCTTGCAAAATTGGAAAGCAAGCTCATGCTAGTCACAAAGCCAGAAATATGGTATCAACGACTAGATGCTTAGAATTATTACACATGGACTTATTTGGCCCTTCCGCCATACGAAGCTATGGGGGAAATCGTTATACCTTAGTAATTGTAGATGACTACTCTCGATATACATGGACTAGATTTTTAGGAAATAAAACCGAAGCTTTCGAAGAATTCAAAATATTTAGCAAAATGATTCAAAATAAATCAGGATGTTCCATAGTATCAATTAGAACAGATCATGGTCGAGAATTTGATAACGAAGTACAATTCGGAAACTATTGTCACTTAAATGGAATTTCTCACAATTTCTCTGCTCCTCGTACTCCATAATCAAATGGGGTAGTAGAAAGAAAGAATCGCACTCTACAAGAAATGAGTAGGACTATGTTAAATGAACAATCCATTTCACAAAAAATTTGGTGTAACGCGGTCGATACATCAACCTATATAATTATAGGATTTCCATTAGACATATTTTAGGAAAAACCCCATACGAGTTCTTAAGAGGTAGAAAACCAAACCTTAATTATTTCAAAGTATTTGGAAGTAAATGCTTCATTCTTAATACAAAAGATTACCTCACCATGTTTGACCCAAAGTCTTACGAAGGTGTCTTCCTAGGATATTCGCAAAATAGTAAAGCTTACATAATTTTTAACAAACAAACAATGAAAGTTGAAGAATCCTTAAATGTAACATTTGATGAAACTCTTCTCCCGCCTAAAACATCACCATTGGAGGATGATGATTTAGTCGAAGAAGAATCTATTGAGGTTAATAAAGCATGACCCTTAGGCAATGATCTCGAAGATAAATCTTTAGAAAATAATTAAATCATAAACATTAAGGAATCTAAAAGTCATCCACTAGATAATGTTATTGGTAATTTAAATCAAAGAACTCTTAGATCACAAGCTCAAGACAAGAGTAATTTCTTTTGCTTTCTTTCAACAATAGAACCTAAAAATGTAAATGAAGCTTTAAAAGATGAAAGTTGGGTAATGGCCATGCAAGAAGAATTATACCAATTTATATCAAATGATGTGTGGGAATTAGTCCCTAATCCTATGGATATGACCATTATTGGAACTAAATGGGTATATAGGACTACGCTCGACGAAAATGGAGTTGTGTCTAAAAATAAAGCTAGGTTAGTTGCCCAAGGTTATAATCAACAAGAAGGAATTGATTATGATGAGACTTATGCACATGTAGCTAGATTAGAATCCATGAGAATATTATTAGCTTATGCATGCGCTCTAGACTTCAAATTATTTCAAATGGATTTAAAGAGTGCATTCCTTAACGGTTTTGTCAATGAGGAGGTTTATGTGGCACAACCTCCAGGATTCATTGACTTCGTAAAACCTAATCATGTTTATAGACTCAAGAAAACGCTTTACGGACTTAAACAAGCTCCTAAAGCTTGGTACGATAGATTGAAAGCCTTTCTTATTAAACATGATTATACCATAGGAATGGTAGATAACACACTCTTTACTAAAAAGAAAAACTCCAATCTCATTATTGTCCAAATATATGTCGAAGACATTATATTCGGCTCAACTTATCAAGAATTGTGTGACGATTTTGCCAAGATCATGCACGATGAGTATGATGGGGGAACTAAATTTTTTCTTAGGTTTACAAATAAAATAATTAGAAGATGGTATATTCTTTAATCAATCAAAATATATAAAAGAAATGCTTAAGAAATTTGGATTAGAAGACTCTAAGCCAATGAAAACTCCTATGTCTACGAAAACAAAACTCACGAAAGACGAAGAAAGTGAGTCCGTAGATAGTACCAAATATACAGGTATGATAGGAAGTTTATTATACTTAACAACAAGTAGGCCCGATATCATGTTTAGTGTTTGCCTTTGTGCACGCTTACAAGAGGATCCCAAAACCTCTCACCTTGAAGCGGTTAAACATATCTTTCGATACGTTAAAGGCACTATGCACTTAGGATTATGGTATCCTAAGGGGTCCGGCATAGAAACCATAGTATATGCGGACTCTGATCATGCGGGAGATTACGTAGACTAAAAAAGCACTAGTGGTATTTTCACGTTTATGGGATGTTGTTTAACATCTTGGTTTTTGAAGAAGCAAACCGCTCTTGCTATTTCCACTATCGAAGCCGAATATGTAAGCGTCAGAAAGGCATGTCAACAAGCACTATGGATGAAACAAGCTCTCATAGATTATGGCATTAGGTTAGATGAAATTCCTATAATGTGTGATAACAAAGTAGCTATAGACTTAAGTGAAAATCCCGTACAACACTCTCGTACAAAACACATTGAGATTCGCCACCATTTCCTTTGTAACAATGTTCAAAAAGAAAATATTTGCATAGAAAAGGTCTCATCGGAAGATAACATTGCTGACATTCTAACTAAACTCCTTAAACGTGAGCCTTTTAATTACTTATGTCTAGGTCTAGGAATGATGGAACACATTGAATAAATACTAATTAAGTATCCACATCACTATCAATGTTAATAGGAACTTAAATCACCTAAAAGTAAACAAGAACATTGAAGTACAACCAAAACCAACGTGCCAAAATCGAAAAATCACAAAAATAAAATCGTCAGATGGAGTCCCCCTTAACTCTTAAAGGGCGGCCCCCTTAGTGAGGGGGTCGGCCATACACATAAGGGGACCGGCCATCTGACAGCCCGTAAAAAGTTTTTATTTTTCTTCTTTAAATCTGAGTCTAGGATTCTATTTTGCACAAAATCAAAGATTGGGAATTTCTCAAAAAAATAATCTTTAAACAAAATTACGTATTAGTAACCTCAGTTTTGCCAAGGCTTAAACTTCTCAACTTAATATATGTATATATAAGTCCCAATCTATTTCTTAAAATCCTTCTCACGACTAGGAGTTCATGAAAATCTACTTTCATACATTGTTGATATATGCTAAAAACATTTTTCATTCATGCATATTGATCTCACACTTGTTGCCGAAATATATAATCCAATATATATTTTTTGACACTCTTGATTGAGCAAAATTAAATCAATGAGCACTTGGATTATTTCTTAGGGTTTTCTTGTCTTATAGTCGAAATAATCGTCACTCCACATTTGTCGCATATAGGCACACACTAGGATTATAAATACAAACACAAGTCTCATATGATGTGTTTACAACCTAATTCTTTTAATAAGAAATTTTATGAAGTACTAATCTTAGGAGCATTACAACTATTAGTTAATACTCTAATTAATATGCTCTTCATTATAAACTTTTTATCTTGCCTCTTTGCATGCTTATTCATACATTCTTGCTTGCTAAATGTTATGAGAATTAGTCTTGATTAGGACATTGCATGCTCATTCATTTATTCTTTCTTGCTAAATGTTATATGGATTAGTCTTGATTGCTATAAAAATTAGGACTTGCTGCAAAATGGCCACAAAAAAGTCCACCTTTTTACCATTTTCTGCAAGAAAACAAAAACCTGAACATCCTGGACATTTCCAGGTGGCAGCCCCCTTAGTTATAAGGGGCCCGGCCGTATAGATAAAGGGGTCGGCTATATGATGAATGGTTTTTACTGTTTCTTTATGCTTTTTGACCTTCTTTTATCTAGACTCAACTATACTTTCCTAAAACTCACCAACATTTCTTGGCTTTGTTTTCTAACAATGTCCATCCATCCTTAACTACATTTTCTTCCTAGTATAAATCAACCCTCACCCTCATCTTTGTCATCACAACTCATCTCATCTTCCCCAATGACATCTCCTCACAAACCCATGTCCAAACCTTCAAAGGTGGCCAAAATGTCTGTAAGACCCATATGGAGAAGGAAGTTGAACTATTGTAACACATCCAATGAGGTTGATGTTAACTTACCTACACCAATTCCCAAACCACAATCTCCTCTTCAAGAACTATTACAAGAAAACCCTCCTACTACTCACTCAAACCATGATTCACTAAAATCTCACTCACTTCCACTTGGTGATTCTTGTGACAATAATGTTGGACAAGCTCTCATTCCACCACAAAGTGACAATCAAACTCAACTCACATAACCATCATTTCCTTACTTACTCACCAATCCTCATATTGCTAGTGTGCTTCATGCTCAAACTCCACCCTCACCTTAAGGTGATAATCAAATCAACCTCCACTACCTCCATCTCCAAAGAGAAATGCTCATTGATGACATTAATCAACTCCAAGATTTATCAAACCTTCTAGCCATGCACCTTTCCTAATGCAACACTTCTTTATCACCCTATTATCCAAACTTGCCTCACACCCTCAACTTAAACCAAGTTGAACAACATGTTGGCTATTGTCCTTATTGCATGTTAAACCAAAAACAATTCCTAACCTTGAGTGAAGATCTCAATTGGATTGAATTTCTTCTTACTCGTCCATAACCACCACTTTAAGTCTAACGAGACTACCCTCCAACAACCACCTCCGCTCTAAACTCTCCACCAACAACCAAATAAGCATGTTATATGCTTACCTTTTCTCCCTTTCAAATAAATGTCTAATCCACTCCTTTTGCAAGCAAGTTTAATGGTTTCCTATAGCAATCTAGGCAAATTAGGACCTTTGTAGTTTCTGTTCATGTAGAATGTATTATTATGCTTTAAACATAATATTTAGGTTAGATAAGTGCATATTGAATGATTGTGTTTTATACACAATTTCTATGTTTAATGAATGGTCTTTTTCTTAATTGCTCTTTTTAGTCTTTATACCTTGTATATTTGTGATGGTTGGTTTGCACAAATATGTTGATATTTAGTTGATAATTATTTGATTAATTCCTTTTCCTTTGCTACATGTTAGAAACATTGGTGTTGTTCTTCTAACTTGTTTTTGTAGCAAAGTTACCATAGCTTGATTCTTTGGTGCCCTCAACCGAGGGGGGGGGTACACATCAAGGGGAGCGTTTATTCTGTCGACTTTACGCATATTTATCGACGAAGCCTTTTTGATTTTACAAAAAAAGGGGGAGAAATGGAAATAAAACTCACTAAATACTTGCTTAAAATTAATTTTACATTTAATGAGTTTATATTTTGTAATCATCAAAAAGGGGGAGATTGTTGATAGAAATAATGCCTAAAAACATTATAAATACTTTTCGACCTCTTTACGTTTTGATAATCACAAAATATAAAAACGCTCAATGTAAAATTAAACGTAGACAAGTAATTAGTAGTAAATTTTTATTTTTAAAAATTTAATCACTTAAAGGTATGAATAAATAAATGCTTAATGCATTTTATGATCAAAAGAATTTTTATTCAACCTCATATTTCTTTATAAAATGTTATAAACATGTTTATAACTTTTACAAAACATTTTCTACATTTAAAAGAAATGTTTTATTCAAAATAAATATTTTGAATTCAAATTTTCTACCTAAAAACGGCTAGAAATGTTCCAGAAAACACCTCCCTTGAAAAAAACAAAAAAAATAGAGAGTCTTGGCCTGGGCGGCCCCCCTTAATTATAAGGGCGGCCCCCTTAGTGATAAGGGGGCCGACCATGGAGCTAAGAGGGACGACCAGACAAAAAGATCCCCAACTTTACCTATAAATACTAAAATGTTCCCCACTGATTTTCTCACCTCTTGCACACATATTCTTTCTGTTCTAAATCAGTTCATACGTTCCTTTCATTCCTTTGATCATTAAATCATAAGCTTTGTTTCTATGTGATCCAAGCTTAGATCCTCAAGTGCAAGAGAAGAATACTCCCTACCTTCAAGTGAAGAAGTATTATAGTTTAGTGTGTTCTTGTAACATAGTTACAATAGTGTTATATCTTGTAAATCATTTGTGTATATTGTAAAAGGTGTGTATAGTAGTTGTGTGTAATAGGTAGATTGTGATGATCATTGTAAGTATAGTTAGATCGTGGTGATCTTAGTAAGTGGGTGATGTGTTAGTATCTAGGTGGAAAGTTGTTAGTGAAGTTGTGAAGTGAAGTGAAATTGTGAAGCGTAGTGAAGTTGTGAAGTGAAGTGAAGTAGTAAAGTGAAGAGAAGTTATGAAGTGAAGTGAAGTTGTGAAGCGTAGTGAAGTTGTGAAGTGAAGTGAAGTAGTGAAGTGAAGAGAAGTTGTGAAGTGAAGTGAAGTTGTGAATTGTTGTGAAGTAGTACGGTTAGTATTTTAGTCCTCAAAATACAAAAGTTGTGATAGATTGGTTCTAGCTAGGATTAGAACTCGACATTTGGCTTAGTGTCAGAAATTGATGTAAGCTTAGTTGTGTATGGTTTTCTCCTCCTAAAAGGAGCTTGTTGACATAGTGAAGAAAACTCTCGAGTTTGGTGCTCGGGGAGTGGAGTAGGGCGAAGAGGTGCTTTGTTACCGAGCCACTATAAATCTTTGTATTGTGGTTTGATCTTTCTAACTCTTATCTCTTATCTTGCATATATATTTCATATCTTGTTTATTTTGTTATATTGTTCATATTGTTCACATATTGAATTCACATTAAAGTCGAATATAAGTTTTTGTAAACAAACTATACATTAAATAAAAAAGCAGTAAATTATTCAACCCCCGTTCTAGTTTTCCACAAATTTCATAACCCCCCCTCGAATAAATGTCTAATTAAAGAACTTATTCAAGAGAATATTATTTCTTGTGATTTTGAACACTAGAATTTTTTAAACTTGATGATTTTGAAAGATGTTTTTGAAAGAAATCCTTTGTTTGTGAATGGATTTTGATTACAAACCACATATTTTAGCAGTGAAAGAACATTTTAAATTATATACTCCCCCTCAGGTCATGATATATTTATTTTGCATTTAAAGAATCACTTTTTGAGAAATACAATATCATGCAACTGATAAAACGAAGAAGATATATGTTTGTATCTTTAAGTTATATTTTTGTGTTTTCGAATTTTTCAAATTTTTATTTGATTTTTAGTTTTTGAAAAATAGTGAATAAGAGAAAAAAAATATTTTTCTTGTTTTTGAAAATTTTCAATTTTGTATTTTGTTTTTGAAAATTTTCAATTTTGTATTTTGTTTTTGAAAAATATTTACAAATTGTTTTGATGTATGATCTTTCATTCAAGAATATGACTTTGCCAGACGTTCCAACTGGGTTGGAGTCATACATCGCATACCAATCCTGTGAACTAAATATTCAAACATTTCCTTTGGAAGGGCATTTGTAAAAGGATCAGCAAGTTGGTATTCCGTCATGACAAAGTAAAGTTTAATGGTACCTTTTTCAACATGCTCCTTGATAAAGTGATACTGGATGTTAATGTGTTTTGTACATGAATGTTGTACCGGATTGCAAGATATGGCAATTACACTTTATGAATCACAGTATATTAGGATCTTGTTGTACCAAAATCCATAATCTAGCAGTTCCGTCCTTATCCAGATGACTTGAGCACAACATGTAGATAATGATACATACTCAGCTTCCGTAGTTGACATTGCTGAACAATCTTGCTTTTTCGACGACCAAATAACAAGCTTATCTCCGAGAAATTGAATGCCTCTAGATGTGCTTTTGCAATCATCATTACACCCTGCAAGGGCTGCATCTGAATATGCAATTAGCTCAAACCCAGAATCCTTCGAGTACCATAGACCTATGTTAATGGTTTGTCTTAGGTAGCAAAATATCCTTTTGACCTCTTTGATGTGTTTTTCAGTTGGGTGTGCCTGATAATGCGCACATACAAATGTCGCAAAGGCAATGTCTGGTCGACTAGCAGTGAGATACGTAAGTCCCCCAATCATACTACGATACTTAGTTTGATCAACTTGGGTTCCCTATAAATCTGCATCTAGTTTGGTTGTAGCCATTGGTGTACAAATTATATGACATTTTTCCATCCCATGTTTCTTAAGAAGATCCATAGTATATTGTGATTGACATACAAAGATACCTCGGGGTGATTGATGAACCTGAAGTCCGAGAAAGAACTTTATTTCACCGATCATTCACATTTTAAAATTATCTTTCAATAGTTTTTCAAATGTTTTTGCAAACACTGGTTTAGTTGACCCAAAAATTATGTCATCGACATAGATTTGAACTAGTAAAATGTCATCCTAGTGTCTTCTTGTGAACAATGTCGGATCGACAATACCTTTTGTGAAATGGTGTTCGATTAAGAATGAGGAAGTCATACCAGGCTCTAGGGGCTTGTTTGAGACCGTACAGAGCTTTCTTAAGACGATAAACGTGATTTGGAAAGTTTGGATCTACAAATCCATCCGATTGGCAAACAAAAACTTCATCTTTCAGTGGACCGTTTAGAAATGTCGTTTTGACATCCATTTGATAAATAGGAAAGTTCTTGTGAGCCGCATATGCCACAAAAATTCTGACAGCTTCAAGTTTTGCAACTGGTGCAAAAGACTCCTCAAAATCGATTCTATCCTCTTGACGATATCCTTTGGCCACTAAACGAGACTTATTCCGAATAACCGTGTTTTCAGCATCAGTCTTGTTTTTCCAAATCCATTTGACTGCGATTACATTTTTGCCAATAGGACATTCGACAAGTTCCCAAACATCAAGGCGTTTGAACTGGTTAAGCTCATCTGGCATGGATTCAATACAGCTGGCATCAACCATAGCTTCCTTGATATTTTTTGGTTCAATTATACTCACTGTTAACGCGTACAAACAAACTTTTGCATTAGTTTGAAGTCAATTTCTTGTCATTACATGTTTTAAGGGATCACCAGTCACTTGTTCAATTGGATGATTCTTAGTCCACCTATCACCTGAGCGATGTTTTTGATGAAACTTGTACATATTTGATGGATCCTGATATGTTGAAGATGACTCAGCTTCTTCAAACACAGGAGTTAGAGGTGCATTATAGAACACATTTCCATCAAAATCTGTAACATCTTCTTGAACGAATTCATCGGTATTTTCATTCAAGACTGGAGAGTTTGGTTAAGTGGCAACTTGTTCTAGTGACGAAGATACTATTTGAGGAGCTTCATCTTCTTCAACGACGATTGGCGATGATGAAGAAGTGTGTTCGTTATCAAGAGTATATGCATCGAAATTACCTGACACTTCTTGTGAACTCGTCGCATAGTATTCTTCATACAGAGGACCAAACAAATTATCCAAGTCTAATTTTGAAGGTATTGATTGTGAATCTTCTGATGAATCTTGAAAATTCATGCAGTATATTCTGGGTTCTAAATTATTGCATTCAGAAGCCATATCTGTGAGTTCATCAAACTTGACATGGATCGTTTCCATTATCTTTTTGGTTTGGCGGTTGTAAATACAAAATCCTCTTGATGACTCAGAATAACCAATAAAGATACCAATGTCAGCCTTCGGTATCATTTTCCCAAGATCATCACGATTATTTGGTGGATAACAAAGAGATCCAAACCCATGAAAGTATTGAATATTGGGTTTTCTTTTGCGAATCAGCTCATAAGGAGTCTTATTGTACCGAGTGTGTACAATAGAGCGATTCTGAGTAAAACAAGCAGTAGCAATAGCTTCAGCCCATAGAAATTTTGGAGCTTTAGAAAAGACAAGCGTTGTTCGAGCAGCCTCGACCAGTGTACGATTTCGACGTTCAACAACACCATTTTGTTGAGGCGTTCAAGCAATTAAAGTTTGATGAACAATGCCTAACTTTGCATAAAATGCCCGTAATTTCTCGTTTTTAAATTCGGTTCCATTATCAATTCGAATCATTAGAATTTGAGCCTTTAGATTCCTTTGAACTTGATTAACGAAATAGATTATCATATCTGGAGCCTCATATTTGGTACGAAGAAAATATACCTAGGTGTACCGAGAATAATCATCAACGATCACTAGAATATTTTTCTTACCATTGATACTTGCGACCCTTATTGGTCCATACAAATGCATATGAAGTAGTTTGAGTTTGGATTCTGTGCTTGGAACCAATTTTGGTAGAAGTGAAGCTTTCTTGCTTTTACCTTGTTCACAAGCTTAACATATGTGATCTTTGTTATACTTAAATTTTGGAAGCTCATTAACTAGATATTTTGACGTTAGTTGATTAATGGTACCAAAATTCATATGAGAAAGCCTGCGGTGCCATAACCAAGATTTTGTTGATGTGGCTCTGGACATTAAGCACACTAGAGAAGAAGCCGCCATCTCGAAAATAGTGATAGTGTAAAGATTTGAATCACGAGAACCGGTAAGCAAGTCATCACCCTCTAGATTTCGAACATAACACATGTTTGAACGAAAAGCAACTTCTAAATCTCCATCATAAAATTGTCCGACCAAAAATAAGTTGTGTATAAGGCTTTCAACATAATATACATGACAAATCATTAGATTGCCTTGAACATAATCTCCATATCCAGTTATTGCAGCGAAATGATCATTCTCAAAGCGGACTATTCCTATGAATTTCTCAACAAAATTTCTTAGCAGTTGAAGATTTCCAGTCATATGCTTCGAGCATCCGCTATCAACAATCCAAAGGACGAGCTAAATCACCTGCATCACATGAAACAAATGCAGATGGAAGAGTGGACAATTTGGCTACCCATTTCTGAGTGGTAATCGGTGTGTTAGATGTATAACGAACACGGATACGACTCTTTGTTTCACTCGGAAGTGATTGAGCAGTTTTGCTTTTAGGTGACCAATTAAAATTTTGTTGGTATTCAAACCATCTGTGCCACTTTTGACTTGTTGCTATTTTATTTTTCATGTAATTTCTAAGTGTTTTACTTTGACTAGAATCATGAGATAGTGATGATGCACTAAAGACCTTATTTGTTGCATTTTTGGTGTTAACACTTAATATAGATTTCACAACTACAGAAGTAGCTCCTAAATTCTTAGATTTTGCTGCTACGGGGGTAGTGAATAAGGCTCTCTTAACATTAGAATTCCTAGACAAAGCATAACGAGCAACACACTTTTCATGAGAAAGTAAGAACACATCTTTTCCACAAGAAACACAAACAATATTTGAACCGTCATTAACAACATTTACAGTCTTAGAATTTGATGCACTTGCATTTGTTTAACATACATTCGAATCTTTTGTTTCACATTTATTAGAATCTATGCTAACACTACATGATATTTCCGAACATATGAGCTTTTAGTGTTCTTCAAGCCTCTATTCTTCGATTTAGTGCCCTTAGACTTTGGTCTTCTAACACTATTAAAACTTTTTACACCTGTGGAATTAGAAACATGTATGTTAGTTTTAGAATCCGGTATTTGTGTCTCTCATTTTGTGATTCGATATATTCCTCTTGCGATTACATTCGCACTCTATTTTTGACTTTGCTCGCTTTTAGGTGTAGGATGTGAAGGGATTGGTTTTGACCTATCTGTTTTGACCTTAGTGTTTAACACATTCTTAGCCTTGTTTCCTAGGTTTTTGTTGAACGGTGTTACACAGACAAGTTTTCCTAAGGTCTCAGATTTGTCAAACTTAGTGTTCACATGCTTCCCTTTTTCATTTGTCCTAATCTTATCCTTAAGCTCAGAAATTATCATCAAAAGATCTTGATTTTGAGCACGCACATCAGCATAAGCATATGTATTTTGATTGACATGTTCAATTAATTCATCAACTTTTTTTTATGTTGAGTCCGTGTTGCTTTTATGGAATTAAAAAGCTTTTGAAATTCAAGTTTAATATTTTATCGTTCTTGAACAACATATTCAACTTGAGTTTTGAGCAACACGTTCTCATCATTCAATGTTGACAACTTTGACTTCCAAGAGACATCACAAGCCATTTTCTCTTTTTGATGTTGTAACTTTAGTTTAAAATCAATACTTTGAGCTTGTGATCGCTTAAAATCATTTTCAAGATTTTTGATTCATTTGAATTAGGTTAATCAATTACTAATTACTAATTTAGTACTATGAAGCTTTTCACCATCATAAATTTTAGGTTGTGCTGTAATGGCCTTCTTGAGACGTTCGGGATTCTTGTAACCCAACCTAGCTTTAAGAAAAGGATCATAAACTTTATTCGGTATGTTTCCAAGCATGTGAATTGTTTGAACTAATTGACCCATTTTATAAACAATTCGATCATGAGAACTCAGTTTCTCATTGAGATCAACAATATCGTCAAGATACCAATTTTCTCGTTCTTTAAAAGCCTTTTTAGCTAACTGAGTTTCATGTTGAATTATTATCATTTCATTTTTGATTTTGAAAAAATCACTTTGAATGTTATCTTTTTCTTTCAAAAGTCTGTCAATGGTGTTCTTATCATTCCGTAATTCACGTTCCAACTCTTCACATGTTTCTTTATATTTTGAACATTGAAGTGTTTTTGACTCAAATAATTTGACCTGATCCTTACACGTCTCAAGCTCCTTTTGTAGCAACATCTTTTGCTTTTTAACTCATTGTTTAATCATTTTTGATTTTCAGCCTCTCCTTGAACATGATATGCTAGCATTTGAATTTTATGATATTCGTCATGATCATTTGAATCATGGTCAGACGTGCCACCATTATTTTCCATATATGGATCATCAAATATGATATTAGAATAAATTTGATCATCATCAGATGTTTGAATAATAGTTTTACGTTTCTCATAACACATTTGTTCATGAACCTTGGATGAAGCATTTTGACCTCACTGACAGCCTTTGCATCATATGATGGCACAATCTTAGCATTACCATTAGCTAGTTTAATTCGAGCCATCAACATGACTGGAGCAGTTAACTCTTCCATAGTTTCCTCACCATATGAAGTGTTGCTTCCCGATTCATCTTTCATAGCTAACAACATTTGTTCTCAAAAATACTTTGCATCACGAACTCTTGGTTTCTAACAATCGCGAGAATAGTGGCCTTTTTCATTGAAATTATAACACTAAACATTTTCCCTTCCCGGAGTTGACTCAGTTCGTAAAATACGCTGAATAATCTGATTGCTGTCATCATTTCCATTTCCTGCATTAAACGCTTGATTCCTTCTTTGTCTCCCTACATTCTTTTTACCATTGCCACCATAGTCTGCATTCTTGGTTTGTATGTTAACTCGACCATCCTGAATCACGGCTTGATTCCTTGTGTTTGATGAAGTACGAAGACGATTATTGGTAGGTGTAGAGAACTTTTGAGTGATTGCTTGAGCTAATAACATCATGGCATTTGTAAGCTTGTCCTCTTAAGAATCCCTTTGTAACTCCCCTTGATATTCATATTCATAGTCAACAACTGATGAAGGATGTGTGACATAGTATTGTTGTGGTAAATAAGAAGAATTTGCATGAGATTGTGATGAAGAAGCATTGGAATGAGCAATAAGGGCTAATGGATCATGACTCTTGGCAGCTTTCTTTGCTTTGGATTCTAGAACATGTGGTTCGAATTGTACTAAAGAGTCATATAACATATCATAAGAAACTGTCTCCCAGTTTGATTGTGACGAACCATGGTTACATATTTGCTCCATTCGGGTTGTAACAATTGAGAAACTTGGTGTTGATTGACACTGAAATAGGACGAAGATTGTTACGATCCATAATATTCATAAGCGTTGTCAATCTTTCATACACAGATTCTAACAATTCTCCTTCTTTTGCTGCAAAAATTTCAAACTCATCCATAAGACGTGAGTGTCTTACATGGCTAGTAACATCAGAACCAAACATTAACCTCTTAATTCGTTCCCACATTTCCTTAGCGTTTTTACATGCATCCACTAAATTGTATATATCATTTGGTATTGCTTGAAGAAGATAATTCATGACTTTTACTTCAGCAATGTATTGCTTTTTGTTACCCTCGGTCATTTTGGACAATGGTTCAAGTATTTGTTTCACAGTACCATTTATGTTCTCAGCACCGTCTGGATCAGGAATCATTGGCCTCACATAAGGTCCATTTTGAATTGAATTCCACATTCTTTCCCCTTCTTCAAGTTTATTATCTAAAAACCTTCTGAATCTACTTTCCTATATAATAGAATTCCCTCTTTCAAGCATTAAAGGTCTTTCATTAGCTCTCGAATCTGCTAACGTTTCTTGATTGGAATTGTTTAAAGTAGACATGTTGTATCAAATTATTATAATGCAAACTTGGATCGTTTTGGAGATAAAGTCTTATAATCGTGAATTGAACGAGAAATAATAAACTTGTCTTGTATTACAATGAAGTAACTTTGAAGAAACGAAACCTTGATTTGTTATGAAAGTCTAAGTAACACTTAAGCCTTGTTACGAAAGCTCAATTATCTAAAATTAGAAGATAAGAAACCTCTTATTTTGTGTTACGAAACTGAAAGTATGAGATACGAAACCTATGAAACAGTGTTACAAAACCCACCAACTGTGTTACGAAACCTCTGAAACTGTATTACGAAACCTAGTGACTGTGTTATGAAACCTCTGAAACAGTTTATGAAACCCCAAAACTATGTTACGAAACCTTTCCTAATGACCTTCCAACTATGAATACAATGTTACGAAACCTCTGTTACGAAACCAAGACTTACGAATCCTTAACTGTAATACGAAACCTTAGCTACGAAACCCTCAGTTAAGAAACTGTGTTACGAAACCTTCCTTACAAGACCTGTGATACGTAGGCTGGAAGTACGAAACAATAACCAATTATTTGATACGAAACCTCTTGTTTACGAAACCACAATTCTATGAAAGCTTCCACTGTTTACGAAACCAAACGGTTACCGAAAGCATCCAATTTACGAAACCTCCTTTCATAAATTCCAAATAACCTCTACTTTCGTAAAACCCAAGAAACGTCTTACTTATGTAAAAACTTAACTACGAAACCTAGTAAAAGTCTATCAATCTGATTTTAAGCATTTTAGAGTAATAATATCAATGTTATCTTTTCCATATTGATAAAATTCTATGTTACGAAAGCTAGTTTACTATTTACGAAAGCTTAACTAGTTTACGAAAGCTAAGAAATGATTTACGTATGAAGATTACGAAATCAAAACTACAATACGAAAGCTCAAAAACTGAAATACGAAAGTTATTTTCTCGCCTAAAACAGTTACCGAAACCTTATTTCTTGCTTATGAAAGCTATCAAATCTATATTTATTGATCAAATTCAATCTAAAACACGTATATTTCGTGATCTAGTTATTAAACCTATAATTCAATGGTTACGAAAGCTATTATTATGCGTTTTAAGATCAAAAACTCATCAAATCATAAATCTAACTCATACGAAACCCATTGTTCATCCATACGAAAGCTTGTAGATTGAAATTTCACATGGTTAAGCTTGATTTGATTCACGAAACACATGCTAAATCTCTCCCGGCGATAGATACCACTTGTTATATGTCATGTTTGCATAGTAGTGATCATACGAAAGCTTAAGAATAAAGTAGAGGAGCTAAAGAGTATTTTTTTATCATTTTCTAAATTTTCATTTCAAAAGGGAAAATAGAAATAGGAGAGAGAAGTAAATTACAACAAATGTAAAGTCTTGTATAAATACCCCTCCTGGATGGGTATTTATACTTATTTCTTATCCTATTCTATTTTCCTAACTTTAGTCAAACCTTGGTCAACATTATTTAACTTTGACCAAGATAGACTTTATTACATTATAATTACTAATAAAACTATAAAACTAATCAAAACTATACAAAGACCAATTCATCTAATAATAAACACTTTTCTTGAACCTAACAGTTTCTAGTAAAATAGCTCCTACAAGAGTGGGTTTTGTTAGGTCTGAAATGAGCGAGATGTTCATGGGTGGTGACGGTTCATCCCACGAATTGTCCTGATATTGAATGTACTCTTCTATGCGATCCCATCCTTCGTCTTCGTTAAGTGAGCTAAATCGGAATTGTGTGAACTGATCAAGTTTCTCTCTATTCTCGAGGGTCACATGATCGTAGAATAGTTGAACTAAAAGCCATTTTCTTATCCCATGGTGAGGGGCTTATTGGAGCAAATCTTGGAGGCGTCTCCAGGCGTCCTTGATAGGTTCGTCATCTTTTTGGCGGAATTGAAGGATCTTGTCTTGAATGACCGCTATGCGTTCTGGTGGGAAGAATCTATTTAGAAACTGGGATACTAATTATTCCCATGTTGTGATACGGGCGGGAGGCCGCCTGTCTAGCCATTCTTTTACCTTGCCGTTTAGGGTAAAGTGAAAGAATCAGAGCCTAGAAGCGTCTTTTGTAGCTCCGTCAGCTTGTATGTTGTCCACTATGCTTAGGAAGAGCTTGAGGTACTGGAAGGGGTTCTCGCTTTCTAAACCTTGGAATTCACAAACGTTTTGGATTAACCAAATATCGCGAGAGTTCACGATGTTTCCTGTTCGCTCTTCGGGGAGAAAATTAGATTTTGGAATCTGGATGGTTTTGGGAGAGAGTGTTCGTGCAGACTTTTGGGAGCCGACGCGGTTTTTGGTCCTATATTGACGGATGATGATGCATTATCATTAAAAAGGTTCCTTTCGTCAATAGCTAAAGAATCATTTTGTTGTTGATGGCGGGAAACTTTTCTACGTTGTTGCATTTCTCTTTCAGGCTCCTCGAGGGGTTCTGTCAGTCTCCTAGTGGTGCTACGAGTCATGGAAGCGGTTTAGACGAACAAAGGGGACAAACAAGAGATAGACTACAAGAAAGGTAATGACAAGAAATTAAAATATCACTTGAAAGGATTCAAGTGAGTAGATCTAAGCTAAATAAAATTCAAAACATATACTATTCCCCAACAATGGAGCCCAAAACTTTAATGAGGTCGCAAAACTTCACTAAGTCTTACAACTCCCTGGGCAGTGTACCTAACCGTTGTGGTGTAGTATAGGAAAGATACGAGGGTTGTTATCGTTCTCAAGGGGAATAGTATGTGAAGGTCCGAACTAAATGTAACTAAGATCTAAAGATTAAAAGAAGAGTATTTTTGTGTTTTTATGAAAGCAATTAAAATCTCAGTTTTGAAGGTTGGTTTGTTTTAAACTAGTTATCTAATTAACTAAGCTAATCTAATGTGGAGAATTCGTATGATAAAAGAGAAGTGTTTACTTAATCATGCATGATCCTTGGTAAGTTTCCCTGAACTCTATTGCTTTGTCACACTTATGATGTATGTGTGAGTATTTTTGAGAAGCATGACGAATTACACGAAAATGTAATCTACATGATATCTTGCTAAGGCAACGCACAAGTAAGGTAGTATGAAGATTATTACTAGGCCCATAGGGAGACAGACGCGCATTAAAATAAATAAAAAGGATCATCCATAGATGGGTAAGGTAGTATGAAGACTATTACCGATGGAATCCTTTCTACACAATCATGCCGCTCTAGATCTTTGAAACATTTAAGCAACTAGGGTTCTAGAGTCTAAACATGCACACACATCAATCAAGAAGCAATATTATTAAGATCTACCCCCTCCGTCCTAATTTATTTGTCCATTTTTGACTTTCTAAGTCTTTCTTTGTCAACTTTGACCTTAAATATTTCTGTTTGTGTTATTTGATATTTGATGAAAAATAAATGAATAGATTGAGTTTTGAATGTATTTTTCATTGGTATAATTTTCATCAAGTATTATATAACACAAACAAAAATATTTAATGTCAAAGTTGACAAAGAAAGACTTAAAAAGTCAAATATGGACAAATAAATTAGGATGGAAGGAGTACATACCAATTTACATGCAATCATAAGCAAACACTAATGAGATCTGGCCTAATGATATGTGTTTAATTACACATACCACTTTCCACTATAAACGGACTTAAATGACTAAAAACATACCAAAA
>BQNB010041525.1:0-10732 GCA_026074375.1 Tanacetum coccineum
GCGTCTTTAACAAACGTTACTGAATAAAATGATAACTAATTTATTAAATATTTTATTTAATAAAAAGTGTTAATTAAATGCACATCAAATTGCGAGGGCATTTCAGTCACTTTCTGACTGTTTTCGGGTCTCGGTCAAAACTAAAAAGTTGTCCGGAATGTCGTTTTACATCAAATTGCTTTAGAGTTTGGGTCGTGAAAATGTGATTTAGCGGTTCGTTTTTGATAAGTCAGCTTAGGAATAATCTATATCTTTTTCGTTTTCAAGTCAAATAAGTTAAAAAAAATAACTTGCACATGAGAGATGCAATAATAAATATGATTTATTATTTAAAATATGTTCCGAAAATTTTACCGGTTACACGGTAATCGTCTTTATGTGACAATAAACGACTAAAAGTCAAAAAGTCAAGTCAGACCAAAAACTCAAAGGGTAAAATAGTCATTTAATATTTCAAAAATTGCCGGATGTTACAGTACCTACCCCTTAAAGAAATCTCGTCCCGAGATTAAATTTGTGTTAACCATTTGTGTGACCAAGAAAAGATTTAAGATTTAATAAACCAGTTCTAAACAAGACGTTGATAACTTTATTCAGCAAAATTTAAATGTTTCGACACTTTTCCATACACCAAAAATTTTGGCTAAGTTTAACCAGGATATTTAATCCATCAAAATAGGTATCTTAAAAATAATATCATTACATGTCCTATGACTGATATACACGTGTTATAAGGAAAATCTCTTAACAGTGAAAGCGTCGAAGGGAAAAGATTAGTCGCGTGAGTATGTATGTATAAGGTTACAAATGTTCAAGGATGGGGTCTCGTTTCTGATATCTGTAATCTTCGATGGTTAATAACGGACGAGGCTAATTGAAGTAAGTATCCAACTTACTTAGGCAGTACTAGGATGTATCGCGACCTAAGTCTTCGTACTAGTGGAAAATGAATAGTTCGACTAGATGTTTCATCGATAAGTGTTTATCTGGATTAAGGGGGTTGTATTACCTATTGGATAAAATTGTACAAGTTGGTACCGCTTCAGGAGCCAACAACAGCAACCCTAACGACAATAAATATAACAAATGGTGATGGGATGTTGTACTCAGTCTGTTAGCTCCACAGACAGTTCACGATTGCAAGGATTTGCAATAGCAACAGTAATAACTTAAGAATGAGATCATGTAGTTCAAGTGAGGCCTTAAGGTTTTCGCTGAGGTTGTAAGACACAATTGTGTTTCTAGACCTTTTTAACAGATTCCGGTGATTATCGGGTTCGAGTTTATACTCGTGTCATATCGGATACCATTAAGCCCACTCATTTATAATTCATTACTTACATAAAGGAGCGTCCTAATTTATGTAAGTAAGAAATGATAAACTTATGGTTCGGGGATTTACAATTTCTTTATTTAACTGAAGTGGCGTCCCAATCCATTCAAATAAAGAGATTATAAATCATCCTACATAATAATTTTTGATGCAACACGCGTAATCACATAAACTTTCACAAGGTGGTGGATAACCATGGAATATGCACGTGCTTCTATTGAGTATTGGGATGAGTGTTTAAAACTCGTCTTCAGAGGAGGGGAGTAAAACTACCAATGAATATCGACCTAGAGTTCAAGATAGTTAATGAGTACTCAGTTAGAGTAAACAAGGTAAAGGTCTCGATAAACCAGTCAATATAGCAATCATCATATAAATCCTCCTAGTACAAGTCTCGCCCATACAAGACTTGTAATACTTTGATTCACACATAATTCTATGTAAACAGAACTGTGACGGGTTTTGTTAACATAGCAATTATCATATCAATCCTAATATTACAAGTCCCGCCCATACAAGAATTTTAATACTTAGATTCATACATAATTCCATGTAAACAAAAAATTATGTCCGGGGGGTTACTTCATAATACAAAGTGCTAGATACAAGAGAACGACCTCTAAATGTGTCGTTTGAAAAGTAATCTCGTTGATTTCCTTAAAATTGATATAACATTTGTCCCATAATTGCATCACAATGAAAAGCTTAAAAGCGATACAACGAGATTTGATCATTTGTATATAAGTAGAAATCCATGAATGAAATCTTGTCATTTTAGACTCCAATGCACATCAGATAATCCAAGCATCTAATTCACCTGAGAAAAACATGCTTAAAACGGTCAACATAAAGTTGGTGAGTTAAAAACATGCTCCAAGAATGTATAAGCTTGACCCAGTAATTTTGGCTCCTAAGGTTAAGAACAATAGGAAAGCTCACGAATACTACCTTAAGCATACTATAGAACAAGCTGCTATTCTTAAGGATGTAGTTAAACAAGCTAAATCACGAAACCCTTTAGATAGTGAATCTTATTCTGCCTATAAGTATATTAAGCTAATTCAAGAGTTGTTAAGATATGTTGAGATTACTTGCCTATGTATATTCAAAAACTAGTGGAGAATTAGTTGCTTCCGCCTATTCACTAAAAGGAACATGGTTAGGTTTGCTGAACCCATTATATCATCACATCCCAAAAACAGTTAGGTTCTTCCTAAAGAAAGACCAAACAGACCACTAACAATTCTGTGTCAAATTCTACAGGAGCTAGCAAGTCTACTAAATCTAGCATGCCAAAGTATACAGACAATAAAAACAATGATAGGACCTAGCAGATTTCAAGTAGGACCCAGAAGAAGAATAAAGTAGAAGACCACTCTAGGATCGTTAAGTCTAATTTAAATAAAAAGAATTGTGTTGAACCTTCTGGTAATGCAAATTCTGAGCTTATGTACGTTAAATGTAATAGTTATATGTTTGATGCGCGACATGAATTATGCTTTCTTGAATTTGTTTTTGATGTGAATGCAAGTTCCAAATCTAAGTCTGTTAAGAAAACAAAAAGGAAACAAGAATGGAAACCTACAGGAAAAGTGTTTACTAAAATTGCATATGTCTAAAGACCCACAATAAGGACTTTATCTTTAGTTGGAAATGCGTGCCCTTTAACTAGGATTGCCATAACTAATAAAGTGCCTCTTAGGGAACCCATTCCTCTAAAATTAGTTGCACAAAAATCTGTAGTAACTAAGGTTTATACTAGGAGACCTAAGGTGTCTAAAACTAATGGTTCTAATAGCAAACCAAAGATTGCAAAATCTATGATTTTTAACATAATGGAACCCGGTACATCTCGGGGATCCAATACTTCAGTTGCTCCATCTTCTTCTTCTGTCGATCTCAGGTTGTCTAAATTGTCTTGTGGTATTTGGACTCCGGATGCTCCAAGCACATGACTGGAGATCGGTCTCAGCTCACCAATTTCATTCATAAGTTTCTTGATACTATCAAATTAGGTAACGACCAAGTTGCGAAGATTATGGGATATAGTGATTATCATATAGGCAACATCACAATTTCAAGGGTTTATTATGTGGAAGGACTAGGACACAATCTATTCTCCATTGGTCAATTATACGACTCAGATCTTGAAGTAGCTTTTAGAAAACACATGTGCTTTGTTCGTAATTTGGAAGGTGTTGATTTATACTCAGGATCTCAGGAAACCAACCTTTATACATTTTCAATTGGGGATATGATGGCGTCTTCTCCAATTTGTCTCTTGTCTAAAGCCTCAAAGACTAAATCGTGGTTATGGCACTCACGATTGTCACATATGAACTTTGGCGCTATTAATCATTTGGCTAAAAATTAGTCTCGTACGAGGTCGTCCTAAATTGAAATTTGAAAAAGATCATTTGTTTTTGGCATGTGCTATGGGAAAAAGCAAGAAACATTCACATAAACCTAAATCTGAAGACACCAATCAAGAAAAACTATATCTTGTGCACATGGATCTTTGTGGGCCTATGCGTGTTGCAAGTGTAAATGGGAAAAAGTACATCCTCATAATTGTGGATGATTACTCTCGGTTCACATGGGTGAAGTTTTTAGCATCAAAGGATGAAGCTCCTAATTTTATAATTAAGTTTCTGAAAATGATACAAGTAAGATTGAATGCAACTATCAGGAACATTCGTATAGATAATGGAACTGAGTTTGTTAATCAATCCCTACGAGACTACTATGAACAGGTTCGCATCTCTCATGAAACATCGGTTGACAAAACTCTACAACAAAATGGTGTTGTTGAAAGGCAAAATTGTACACTTGTTGAAGCCGCTCGTACAATGTTAATCTACGCACAAGCTCATTTATTTCTATAGGCCGAGGCAGTTGCTACCGCATGTTACACCCAAAACTAATCCATTATACGACGACACCATGTAAAAACTCCTTATGAGCTCTTACATGATAGAAAACCCGATTTATCCTACCTTTATGTCTTTGGTGCACTTTGCTATCCAAACAATGATAGTGAGAATTTGGGCAAATTTCAAGCTAAAGCTGATATAGGTATTTTTATTAGATATGCACCCAAAAAGAAAGCTTACCATATCTACAACCGACGTACTCAAAAAATCATTGAAACCATCAATGTCGATTTTGATGAGCTGACGGCATTGGCTTCTGAACAACTCGGTTCAGGACCCGAACTTCAATGTATGATTCCTGCAACATCTAGTTCAGGACTAGTTTCAAACCCTGTTCTTCAACAACCTTGTAATCCACCACCAAGAGATGATTGGGATCATTTATTCCAACCTATTTTTGATGAATACTTTAATCCCCTAACTATTGATGTCTCTCTAGTTCCAGTCGCTAATGCACCAAGAGCTGTTGATTTAGCCGATTCACCTGTGTCTACATCAATTGACCAAGATGCTCCATCAACAAGTATCCCATCAACAAAAGATTAAGAACATTCTCCAATTATTTCTTAAAGTTTTGAAGAATTACCAAAAACACCACATTTTCATGATGATCCACTTCATGAATCTCTTCATGAAGACTCGACTTCTCGGGGATCGTCATTTAATGTGAGACTAATCCACACTCCATTTGAATCACTTGGTAAATTAAATAAGGATCATCCTATATCAAATGTAATCAGAGATCCTTCTCGTTCTGTCTCTACCAGAAAGCAACTACAGACTGATGCCATGTGGTGTTATTTTGATGCCTTCCTAACTTTTACTTTTGATCGAACTAAAGTATACTTCTAACAGGCAATGACTGACCATCATGGATCGATACAATGCAAGAAGAAATTATTGAATTTAAATGGCTTACAAGTTTAGGAATTTGGTGTCGTGGTCCAGACAAAGTCTATGTTGACAAAGTCATGTTGATCAAACTAAAATGGATTTACAAGGTCAAGACTGATGAATTTGGCGGGGTACTAAAGAATAAGGCAAGACTAGTTTCTCAGGGATTTAGGCAAGAGGAGGGTATCGATTTTGAGGAATCATTTGCACCAGTTGCAAGAGTAGAGGCCATCCGTATCTTCATAACTAATGCAGCCAACAAGAATATGAAAATTTTCCAAATGGATGTCAAAACGCCTTTCTTAAATGGCGAGCTCATAGAAGAGGTCTACGTTTCTCAACCAGAAGGATTTGTAGATCAGGACAACCCATCGCATGTGTATAAGCTTAAAAAGGCCATGTACGGTCTCAAACAAGCACCACATGCATGGTACGACATGCTGTCAAGTTTCCTCATTTCACAACATTTCTCTAAATGTGTAGTTGATCTGACACTCTTCACACAGAAAGCAGGGAACGACTTATTACTGGTACAAATTTATGTTGGCGATATAATATTTGCATCCACTAATACTTCTTTGTGTAATGAGTTTTCTAATCTGATAACCACTAATTTCAAGATGTCGATGATGGGGAAGATGTCATTCTTTTTAGGATTACAAATTTCTCAAAGTCCCAGAGGCATCTTTCTAAACCAGTCAAAATATGCTTCTAAAACAATTAAAAAATATGGTTTGCTGACTAGTGATTCTGTAGACACACCTATGGTAGAAAAGAGTAAACTGGATGAAGATCTACAAGGGAAACCAGTTGATGCTACACTTTATCGTGGCATGATTGGATCCCTCATGTATCTGACATCCAGTAGACCAGACCTTATTATACAAGTCTGTTATGTGCCCCGTAATCAGGGGGGCAAAGGCCTACCGAAAAGCACTTAAAAACGTGGCTAAACGCGAATCTTTTGATACCTAAAAGGGAAACATTAACCATAGGGTACTCCAGGTACTCGAAGGATATTTGTATGTCTCAACACATATGCAGATGAGATTACGCGGGTGTCAGGAACTAGACGCAATACACCAGGAAGTGCTTAATTCTTAGGTGATAAACTTGTTAGCTGGTCTTCCAAGAAGCAAAAGAGCACTGGGATCTCGAGTACAGAGGCAGAATATATTGCCTTATCTGGGTGTTGTGCTCAAATCATATGGATGCGTTCACAACTAACATATTATAGTTTTCAATTCAATAAGATTCCTCTGTACTGCGACAACAAAAGTGTGATTGCTTTATGCTGCAACACAAGCCTTTCTAGACATGGCAAAGGCTTTGTTTACTTGCAACATAACCCGTCGCTTTCCTTAACCATAAGTTTACGATTGTCAGTGCGCTATGTGTTGAATTTTAAAAATAATATAATCATCTTTTGGTTTCATCTAAAAAATCATTTCAAAGACATTTGACCATTCAAACAACGACTACAACTCTTTAAATAGAAAACGGGTCATTGTTTGAGGGGGAGAAAATGTCAAATATCTTCTTTATAAAATCAGTTTGTGATAAATGGAAATGCTGTTAAATAATAACGGGTTAACGATTAAAGGGGAGTTCATTAATTTTAACTCAACCGGGATTTATTTATCATGCGTTTAATCCTTTAAGGGTGTTAATGCAAAATGTGAGACTTATTCTTGATAACTAAACATTAGGGACTAATGTTGCCAATTGGGAAACTATGTTAAGCCTTAGGATAAGTTTATTAAGAAAATATAAGTTAGTATAAAACTTTAGGGGGCATTTTTGCCAAAACCCCAAAGAGTTTAAACAAAAACATCCCCCACACCGTCCTTTCTTTCTTTCATCACGTTTCAAAACAAAACTCAAAACACCATTGTTGATTTTTTAAGATTCCAAGAACATGTTCATTTCTCGTCCAATCACTAAGGTATACTTGTTATATGTTTCTCATACCCATAGTACATTTCAATAGACCTTAATCGTGGAATAATACTTGAAAAATCCTAATAATCGACGTAACTTTCATCACCTTGAAAAGTGGTTGAAATCTTAAATTGATTGAGGGGTTTTGGTCCTATAGGGTGGTCGTAAAAACATGATACCTACAAACAATTTTACATAAGGGATAACATAATAATATGGATTTGGTTGATTCTTGATTCGAACAAATGGGAATGTCTAAGAACATTGTAAAAGTTTTCATGGTTTGTGTTTAAGAATGATAAACTAAGTGTTTGTGAGTGTTTGCTTGAGTTTAAACATGTCTTAACTACAAAAGTTGGCTCATTTGGGTTGTTCATGTTCTTATAAGGCGAACAAAGCAAAAGGCAAGATTTTTGTGGTTAATTCATTGTGAAAAAATATTAGTCTGATTCTATGATGCTAAATGAACATGTTTAAGTGTTTATTGATGCTTGAAATGGTGGAAAAACTTTGAGTTAAGTTTTGTCTAGGCGAACTATACACAGGCGAACTATACTCACTAGCTTAGGCGAGTTATGCACCTGATGTTAGGCGAATTATACGCCTGATCTTAGGCGAATTATACACCTGATGATTAGGCGAATAAACACCTGAATCTTATCGAATTATACACCTGAATATAGGCAAATAATACCATCTGATCCTTAGGCAAATATAGCACCTGATGTAGCGAACTATACGCATTATCTTAGGCGAATTATACTCACTGGTTTTAAGCGAACTATACATGTACACATAGGCGAATTATACACATGTGTTAGGCGAACTATACATGTTTTCACTTGGAGAAGTAATTACGTAATCTTGGTAATCAAATCTCGTAATCTAATCTAAGTATAATTATCCCATAACATGTCACTCAGTGATGATTTAGGTTAGTTTTTTAGAATCATTGATGCCTGCCTCTCTTTCTAAACGAATGCCTAAAGTTAGTGTGTTAAATGATTATGTGTGTCTTCCAGTTCCATGTTAATTGTCATGTGTGTCAATTATATGCCTAGGATTTGTATGCCTAATTATGAGTGAAAATCAGTCATGCATCTATAACCATTCTTCATGATCTAGATTGTCCTTCAGTGAAATATTTATTTGTTTTTCCATAATTAACTATTAATGTGACTAATCTTAGCAGAATCATGTCTTCCATTACTGCTCAATAAACCAAACTTGATCTTGAACTTGTTCCCAAAGAGAAAAGGCTTGAGATTGGAAAATACAACGGAAGACTCAATCCTGGAAAGAAACAAAGAGAACCTACATTTCAAGTTATCATGGATGCTCTTGCTCTCACTCCGTGCTATTCTGCATTTCTCACCACTACAGATGTTCCTGAAGTTTACATGCACCAATTATGGGATTCTATCCACAAGTATGATACTTTCTACAAGTTCAGAATGGACAAAAAGAAGAAATTCGACCTTAATTTGGAAATCTTCAGAGACATCTTTCAAATCTGCCTTGGAGTTCATGGTTAAAACTTTAATGAACTTGCCACTAATGAAGATATTGTGTCTTTCTTCAAAGAAATGGGTCATACTGGGGAAATCAAGACAATTACCGATGTTGTTGTTGATCAGATGCATCAACCTTGGAGAACTTTTACCACTATCATCAACAGAAGTCTATATGGAAAGACAACTAGTCTTGACAAGCTTCGTCTTTCAGAGCTCAAATCCTTTAGGGAATGTACTATAAGAATAATGTGGACTATGTTGACCTACTATGGGAAGATTTCACTTAACAAATTGACAACATAGGTCAAAAAAAGCAAGAGAAGATGTACTACCCTTGATTCACCAAAGTTATCATTCACCACTTCCTTACCAAAGACAAGACAGTTTCCAAGAGAAACAAGATAGGCATGCATACCTCTAGAGATGCGGGAAACCAAAGCTTACAAGACTTACCTTGGCTATGCTACAGGAGTTACACCTCCTAAGAAGGCACAAAAGTTTAAGAAGCCTGCTTCTCCTAAACTCACTACTATCCCAGTTTCACCTGAAGAACCCACAAAGAAGTCAAAGAGAGTTAAGAGATCTGCCAAGAAGTCTACTAATGCGCCAACAGCAGGTGTTGTCATTAGAGATAATCATGTGATGTCATTGTCTAAAAAGAAGGAAAAGATGACTGTTGAGAAATGCAAAGGAATTGAGTTGCTCTCTGAAGTGGCATTAACTGAAGAAGCTCAGTATGAAGAAGTTCGCAAGAAGAGTTTGAGGGACGTTCACAAGACTGATCCAAGTGGTTCTAGTATAGTTACCAATATAGCTCTAAGTGCGGCAAAGATCAAACCTTCTATCACAAATGAAGGAACTGGTGCTAAACCAGGGGTTCCCAAAGTGACTGAAAAAGAATCAATTGAGAGTGAAGCTGAATCTTAAGGAAGGGATGAAGATGACAAAAATAATGATCATGACACAAGTAGTGAAGGCAGTGATCAAGAGAGTGACAATGGTTATGACAATACCTAATTTGACAAAGAAAAAGGGTCGGATTCCAAGCATGAAACTGATGAGAATGAAATGGGTTCCGAATCTGATCAAGAGGAGAATGAAGAAGAGGTTGAAGATGATGAAGAAGAAAAGGAGGACAAGTTTGTTAAAACCCCGTCCAACTATAATTCTATTGATGATGAATATGAAACCAATGTAGAATCAAAAGTTGAAGATAATGCTGAAGGTGATGAGGATAAAGGAATATATTATACTACCAATCAGTTCGACGATGATGTGGATGTAAGGCTGAATAAACCAGTTAATGCTAATGAAGGATTTATTCAAAATGAGGGTACCGATGCTGAAATGATTAACGTCCAGCAAAGGAATGAAAATATGGAGATCACACTTAATCAAGTCATAGAAGATGCTCATGTGACAATTTCTACTATTCTAGTTACTAGCTCTTCCCATTCATCCGACTTGGCATCTAAATTCTTAAAATTTTTAGATATTCTACACACAGATGCAGAAATTGTTTCTCCAATGGATGTTCATGTCCATCATGAAGTACCAAGAAATCAAACACCTACACTCCTTACAGTACCTGTTTCGGTTATCACTGAATCTTCACCTGTATACACCACTATCATCCTACAATCATTACCATCCTTTACTCGTCCATCACCATAATCAACACCAACAAATCCTCTATCTGCACTTCCAAATTTTGCATCCGTCTTCTAATTCAACAACAGAGTCTCAGCTTTGGAGAAAGAAGTTGTTGAACTCAAAAAGGATGATCACCTCAACACTCAAGTGAATGCTCTAGTAGATGAACATCTAGACTCAAGGCTAGGAGCCACTAGAGACGAATTCACAAGCTACCTTTCGGCATCCATCACTGCTAGGATCATAGAATAAGTCAAGATTCAACTTCCTCAAATTTTGCCAAAGGAAGTGTCTAACTTTGCTCCACTGATGATCAAAATCATGGTTACTGAGTCACTTGAACATGCGGTTCTAGCCAAGGAGTCTTCTTAACCACATTCTACATATGAGGCTGCTGCTTCGCTTACAGAATTTGAGTCAAAGAAGATTCTTATTGACAAAATAGATGAAAGTCAATCATATCT
>BQNB010041525.1:16851-43305 GCA_026074375.1 Tanacetum coccineum
CTCCTTCGTTGTCTACAACATTTGTAACCATGGGAGGGGTATTCTTCACGTACCTAACTATAAATAGAGATGCCATCTTAATGTTGTGTGCATGGACATCTATGAATTTAATAATAGTATGCTTTTGAGCACATACCATATGATTTAGAAACGGTCTGTACATTGTCGCATACAGGAAGCACATCTACTAGATGAGCTAGAAGTGCTGGTGTGAGTTGCCTTTGATATGAGGTAAACGTAAGCTTACTATAAAACAACAAAATTTTACATGTATGAACATCTTTTTCTATAATAGCAAAGCTTCGAATCTTATCAGTTTTTACTTATAATTGTACCAACATAATATATTTAGCCGTGTGACTAAAATCAACCGCATATCAAAATTATGTAACAATGATCTGAATTTTCAGAAGTAGTAGCATGCCACAGTTTCATCAAGTAAAAGATAATTAAGCTATAATAGGCACAAATTTCACCCATTAGGCCGTTATAAAATGTCATAAGGGGTCAACCTAGAATGTTCAATTGATTGTGAGATATGCATTGTTGGGTAATATTTTCAAAACAAACATAAGTCAATTTGGGCAAATCTTAGGAAGAAAATAAAGAGTTTTGTTGTGTTTTGGTTTTGATGCACGAATTTGTTATTAGCGACAGTTTTTTCTGTCATAAAACCGTCGCTAATTAAATTTATTTTAGAGAAGACGCGTCAATTCAAAAAGGTGGCGATTAGATCTGTTGATAGGGTGTTTGTGACTGAAGCATCGCGACTGTTTCTGGCAATAAAGATTAGTGATGATTTTTCTGTCACTAAGTCGTTGCTAAACCGTCACTAATAGCACCTTTTTGTAAACCAATGTGACTATTTGAATGGTCATGAGATTGCCTATAAATATTGTCATCTTTTTGCCTTTTTTGATCATCCAAAACCAAAATAAACACATAAAAAACCTTTGTTTTATACCCGATTGCTATAAATAATAGTGCTATAGAACTATTATTTGTAGTGTCTTGAAAACCTTAATAACTCGGTAGTTCATCCGGATTATCACCACTTCGTGTAGTGTTGATAATTGCTACATACGTTGCTTCATTGTATCTTGGGAGGCAATTCGTCGGTAACCCAAAACATGATTGTTCGAAAGAACGGTGGGGGCGAAATTGCTTTAAGGATAGAGAGAACTCGCCTTGAAGTAAAAAGTAGTAGTACGAAACACACTATCATAAAACCATCTTTATCAAACCCCGACTCTAACAATCTTAAAGAAATTTCCCGAATCAAATGGCGTCCTAGAACCTAATGCAAATGTCAATTCACATAGTAAAGTTGGACCGTTTCGATGGTGGAAGTTTCTAGCGTTGGCAAAAGAAAATACAATTTCTTTTAGCCACATTGAAAGTTGCATATGTCCTAACCAAGCTATACCCCGAGGAGTCCGAAGACGAAACCCTGGATGCGTCCCGTGAGCGTCTTAAGTTTGAAAATGACGATTTCATTTGTCGTGGACATATCCTCAATGCTATGTCAGATCAGCTCTTCGACGTTTATCAGAACTATTCCACGGCTAAGGAACTTTGGAATGCTCTCGAGGAATGTTACTTCACGAAAGACACAACAAGTAAGAAATTTATTGTTTCCAAATTTAATTCTTACAAAATGGTAGATTCACATCCAATAATAGACCAAATGTATGAACTTGAGCACATTCTTAGTATGTTTACACAAAACAACATGAACATGGATGAATCCATACAAGTGGCATCCATCATTGACAAACTCCCATCCACTTGGAAAGATGTTAAGAAAAATCTTGAACATCGTAAGGATGATTTATCCTTAAAAGACCTTGGCAAACATCTTCTTATTGAAGAACAGTATCGTTTGGAAAACAAAACAAATGATGACACATCCAAGGTAAACGTCGTGGAGGAAAAAGGAGTATCTTCCAAAGCTAGTGGAAAGAAACGTAGACACGATGATAAGGACAAAAAGAAGTCCAAAAAGAATAAAAAGGATGTCATCTGCTACAATTGCAAAAAGCCGAGACATTTCAAGCGGGAATGCCGCGCCTTAAAAAAGAAACAGGATGGAGGAAATGACAACAAGAACAAAGATAATAACTTTGTTGCCATGATATCCGAAGCGTTCTCGCTCGAAGAAGAGAAATCTTGGTGGGTGGACTCTGGAGCCACTCGACACGTGTGCAACGACCAGACCATGTTCAAAACATATGAGCCTTCATACTCTATGCTCTACATGGGAAACCACTCAACTGCACAAGTGAAAGGAAAGGGTAAAATCGATTTGGTGTTCACTTCTGGTAACATCTTAACCCTTAATGATGTCCTCCATGTCCCAGATGTCCGTAACTTGTCTTCGAATCTGATAAGTTCATCCTCTCCAAAGGTGGCAAGTTCGTTGGCAAAGGCTATCACACCGGTGGAATGTTCAAATTGAACATTAAAGATGTTGTAAATAGTAGTGTGAATGATGTAAACATGACTGAAATAAGCGACGCTAATGATGCGTCTGCTGGTATTGTAACTAACAATGATGCTATCAATAAAATGCCCACTCATCTTCTTTGAGTCTAATTTCACCAAACATCACGCAACCAATATTTATAACCTTTCACTATTTTAGTCCTTTGACTATTTGACTTTTACTGATTCTGTCAGAACAATTACCGTGTGAACGGTAGTCAATCTATAAAAAATAAATTATATAATATATATTTTTTTTATATTTTTTAATATTTAATATATTAATTTTTAGTATAGTAAAATATATATATTATTATATAAAAAATATAAAATTTTATTTTAAAAATGATTAATTATAATTTTTTTAATATTTTATAAAACAAATTTTTATAAATATTTTTTTTTTTTTATTTTTATAAAATTTATTATATTAAATTATAATATATATTTTATTTTTTAAATTTTTTTTATTTATTTAAATAAATATTTTATATAAATAATATAAAATAATTAAAAGATAATTATAAACAAAATAAATATATAAATAATTATAAATAATTTAAATATTAATATATTATCTATATTTATATAATTTTATATTATTAAATTTATTTATTTTTATATATTAAAATTATAATTAAATTAATATTATATATAAATAAATATAAATTAATTTTTTTTAATTAAATTATATTAAAATATGATTATTATATATAATAATATATTTTTTATTTTTATAATATAATATTTATATTATAAATTAAATAAATAAAAAATATTATTTATAATAATATATTATTTTTTTTAAATTTATAATAATATAAATTATTATATATTAATATATAAATTTAATAATATTTATATTTTTTTTTTATTATTTTATTTTTTTTTATAATTTTGTATATTAAATTTTTTAAATATAATATATTTTATATAATATAATATAATAAATTTAATATATTAGTATTTTAAATTAAATATTATAATAATTTATTATTATTTTTATATAAATTAATATAATTAAATTTTTAATATATATATATTATAAATATATTATTAATTATATTTTTTAAAATATATATAATATAATAAGATATATAAAAAATTATTTATTTTATTATTAAATTTTAGTAATAAAATTTTATTTTATTTAATAAAATTTAATATTAAATAAAAATATTAATTAATATAATAAAATATTTTAATTATTTTATTAATTTATTTAAATATGATAAAATATAAATAATTTAAATAATTAAATATGCAAATTTTTTTTTTTTTAAAAAAAAAAATATAATTATTAAATTTTAAATAATATATTTATTTGATTAAAGTATTTTTAATATATATATTTATAATATAATATATTAATTTTTATATAAAATTGTATTAAAAAAAATTAATTATATAATATATGATATTATAAAAAATTATAATATTATAATAAAATATTTATAATATTGATAATTATTTTAATTATATTAAATAATTAATATATATAAATAATTAATTATATATTTATTATAATTAAATTTATATAATAGAATTTTTATATATATTATATAATTTTATATTATATATATATAATATAATATTTAATATAATAAAATTATATTATATATATTAATTTTATATATATATTTTATAAATTTATTAAAATATATTATATATTTAATAAATAATAATTATATTTTTTTATCTAAATACAAAAAGATATTTTTTTAATTTATTTATTTTAATTTATTATAAATAATTAAAAAAAATATATTAATATAATTAATTGATTTATATATTAAAAAAAATTTATCAAATTTAATAATTTTATTTATATTTTAATAATTAATATATATATAAAAAATAAAATATAGGATTTTTGTGTTTAATAATTATATAATTATAAATATAATATATATTTATTACTTTATATAATAATATATTAAAAAATATATTTTTTTATTAATTAAAGTATTAAAATATTATTTATAATTATTTATATCTAAATATTTTTGATTATAAAATGAAATAAATAATTTTATATTTATATAATATTAAAATAATTTTATTTTTAAAAATATATAATTATATTATTATATTATATTTATTTTTGTAATTTAAATAATATAAAATAATCTTTATTATATATTTTAAATATATTTATATTATTCAATATAATTTTTTTAAAATTATTAGATAATAAATATAATATTTTTTAATATATAATATAATTAATTATATATTAAATTGGGTTTTTAAAATATTAGTATATAATTTACTAAATATATATATATTCCTATTTAAATTAATAAAATTAATATATATATAAAATTAATAATAATAAAAAAAAATATTTAATATTATAAATATTTTTTTATAAATAATATAATATTAATATTATAAATATATTAAAATTAGTATTATTATTTATTAATAAATTATTTTTAATCATATTAATTATAAATAATAAATATTTTACAGTATTATAATATTTTAAAATTATTGATTATATATATATATTATAATTAATTTATATATTATAATTATTTTAATAATAATAATTTAAATTTTATATTATAAATAAATAAATTACTAAATAAATAATTAATTTAAATATTTATTAATATTTTTAATATTATTTAATATATAATATAAATTTTTTTAAATAATAAATAAATTTAAAAATAATTTTAATATTTATATTAATTATATTTTTATTAATTATAAAAAAATAAAATTTATTATTTAATATATAATATTTCCTTAGTCAATAAATCGTGTAATTTCATATATTAATCTTATTAAAGTATTACAATCTTATTAGATTACATTCTAGAGGTTTACCCGCAACGCTTAAAAAATTCAAAACAACGCGTCTGACCACATACATAAAATGTATATACGGTATCCAAGACAATTTAACTACAAAACATGTCATGTGAATATTCTAAGTTCATGTAAAAGTGATTTTAAACTCAATAAAAATACTAGGAAACTTGAGATCTCGTTTTAAGATCATGATCAATGAGTATTAAGGTAACCCGTCACAAAACGAAGCAACCCGAGACCCCTTGGATCCCTTAGCCGATCGATACATACAAGGGACAACAAGGCAAGGATTTAGGAACCTTGTCTAGTCCTTGATTATTCTATATTCATTCCTTTTGTCCCATTTCTCATTTTAAACACACACACATCAAATTTTTGCTCCCATCTCCTCTCCTTGGTCTCGTCCGAATTCACACACACATACATATAAATCCATAAAATTTCCAACTTTGATCTAAAACATGAAGGTTTAAGTCAGGTTGGTTCCAGTAGGCGTGCGTTTATAAAAACAACGTTTAGGTTGTCATTTTTGTGTCAATCTCGTCTTCAAAACCCTCTTTTGTAAGTCTTTAAATTTCAATATAACTTGTACTTTTATATGTCTAATGATGCATAGAAGTTAGTTGCATGCCGCGTTTTTAAAAAATCAAACATTAAAAATTTCGAAATGAATATATAGGGTGTTTGGTTGGTTCGAACTTGGGACAAGGACACATAGGGTTGATCATTTTGTTATTTTGGTTGTGATGGTGGAAAAACATTTATGTACTAAGTAGCTTAATTATCATCTAGCTTAAAAATAAGCTTTCAAAAAGCTTATTATAACTTATTTTAAGCTTATTTAGGTTCGAAAACCACAAGGAACAAAAAGAAGGTATTTTTTGTTATTACCTCTTTTGCCATATTTTTTTAACTTATTTCAATAGCTTATTTTGATAACTAGAAACACTACGTTGCTTATTAGCTTACTTAAAACTATAAAGTACTTGGTTTTGGGCTTATAAGGCTCACAACCCAATAAGCCACGGCTTATTGTGGACCTTATTGTGGTCCGACTTATTTCAAGAATTATTATTTGGGCTTATATTTGCAAATGAGCTTTAGTATTGGGCCTAAACAGAGTTTTACAACTGGAAGTAACATATTGGACTCCTATTGGTTGTCATTTTAAACTCCTAGATCAGATTTTTGAAAACGACTTGCACTCGTATTGTTAAGATAATCTTTTGGAGAAGAGCATTTTGATAAATCATTACTAAAACGTAGACTTTGGGAATTTGTCGAAAGTTGATTTATTTAAGGAAAGTGTTTGGAAAATGAGGTTTAAGAACCTTGGAAAACGTTTTATAAACGAACGGGTCATGCCGAAATTTCGTAAAAATCCTATACTTAGAATATTTATTCAAAAACTTACTTTTACGATAAAATAATAAAATATTATTATTTTAATTAATCGACTGAAAGACGAAAAACATATTTTATAATTTTATAAAATATAAAATTTCTCCTAATCGCTTTGTCATTTCTTATAACCAATACAAATAAACAAGGTAACTAGGGCTTACCGGATGGATTACCGGAACATACATATAAATATCTATTATCTAAGCATTCTTTTTATATTACTTATCTATTTTCGTAAATAGCATAAGTGTATAGTATCTACGTACATACTTAGTATACCCCCTTCGTGTCTAAATCACCAATCATTACACAACCAATTCAACTAAAACTAGTTAAACGGAAACGTTTTCAAAACTCCTATGCATCACTTTTAAGTACACATTCCAAACATAAATCTAAACCCAACTAATTGCGAGGTCGTGTCTGGAAGCCATTGTACGCTGTTGTTTGACTGACATATTCTCAGCTACTTATCATCTTGTTGAGGTGAGTTCTCGTAGCCTCACTTTTTAACTCTTTTCCGTTGGGGGGAAATGATACTCAAATCTATTTCATACTGTTTTCATCTGTGCAAAACTTCTATTTCATTTTGGACAAAGCTATGTGCCTTTGATTGCTATATGAATGCCATGATGACTATTTGTGCATAAGTTCTAGGTGAATATCTATGAACATCTATGCAAGGACTATTTACCCGACTGTGTAGCTCCACCTGGTAGGCGATAGGTTTAGAAGACAATAAGCGCTCAGGATACTATGGGTTGTACATTGAGTTCAAATGCTATGATTATCATGTGATTGCTATGTTGATATTCTACATACTATTGCATGGATTCTACTTTCATATTGCACAATTGTCCACTACTTAAATTCTGGCATAGCAACCGGGTTTACTCTAAACCTACGAGCTCACCAACTTTATGTTGACATTAACGAGTATCATTTTCAGGTGATGCTATTGTTCGTTAAACTCAAGATAGAATGCCTTCGAGACCTAAGCTATCCCGCGAGGGATCAATATTGAAGGATTGCATTTGAGGCTGGTTGCCATGATTGTTATTCTTAAATTTCTTTAGACTTGTTTGGTCCCCATGTTGGGAGTTGTTCTGTAATAATCATGACTATGTGTTGTGTTCATTGACTATTTTGACACAAGTTTTCATACTTGTCGTCGGAGGATGTTATGACACTTTTGATATGCATTTAGATTTCTCTATAATATATCTTGTGTTATGACGATCAATTCTCTATCGCACCTCGTGTTTTCGCCATCGTCGGGGTGTGACAGATTGGTAATCAGACCCAAGGTTATAGAGAACTAGGTGGTTTGGCCTAGACTATAATCTAAGAACCTTTATATAGCTTGCATAATAGGATCTAAGTGTGCGGTTTCCACTATTACGTGCTATTATTTGCTACTACTTGCGTATTACGTGCTATTGCTTGTTAATATTGCTATTACTTGCTTATACTAGTTTATACCTGCTTTTGCGGGTAATTATCATATATCGTATATTATATATATATAGTATACTGTATATTTTATATCATATATCGCCTATCGCCTATCGTATTAGTTAAGTCAATCACCGGGCTACGTGAGCTAGATACCGGGTGTAACTGGGGAAGGATACATATATAATTACTCATATTGTAGTCTTGGTGAGATTTAGTGTTCTTGTGTGTTGCAACAAAGACGGTGATGGGATTAGGAGTAGATTAAGTGTGGTTTTGTTGGTTGGTTTAGTAGTAAATGGGGGTTAGGATAGTATAGGCACTATTGTGAAGTTTGGTTGGATTTTTGGAGGCGTTTGCAAAAATAGTGCTTGCTGATCCAAAATTGTTTTGAGGTTTTCGGCCATTTAAAAATGTTTTTATTAGCCGAGAAGGTAGTTTTTGGATAGCTCGTTTCGAATAGATAAGTTTTCATATCTCGAACACTAAAAGCGGACTTAAAACGGCCGAGTTATGGCGAAATAAAACTTGAAACATTTTTTAACAAAATAATTAAATAGGGTGCTGATTGAAACATGAAAATGGGTTTTCGGACACTTTCGGGATGTTTTGAACTTTTAAAATGTTGGCAAAACACGTAATAATGTTAGTATATGAAGTAGGAACTTTTAAAAATGTCCCAAACTCAATGTAGGATTTCTAAAACGGAAAACTTCTAAAAATAGAAACTTTTGGTATTTATTAGTGAGACAGACTTAGAAAGCGGGCGTTTAGGTTTCACTAATGCGTTTAGGGTAAATGGAATCATTATATATTAGGGGACGGTATTAACGTCCCGAAACTTAGAACTTTCCTAAAATAGAAACTTGTCGTAAAACATATCGTAACATATCTATTAACGTCCCGAAACTTAGAACTTTCCTAAAATAGAAACTTGTCGTAAAACATATCGTAACATATCTATAAACCGTATATTATGGATGTCTATTTTCATTGAGCATCTTATTCAACGTTTCGTTATTTGTTTCTCGTTTCTGAAGCGCGTCTTTTATCTAGGTCACGGAGTCATTCGATATCGTTATTATCTCCGTTGAATTAGTTGCTCACCATTTGCTTAAGGTGAGTTCATAGCCACACTTTTTACTCGTTTTAAATAAATGCTTTTTAATTTGGGGTGAGAAACATTGCTTGATTTTATAAATAGACACAAGTACTATACGTGAGATTTTCCCAAGTTTACGTTTTGCCTAAGTAGCTTTAGACCACTACTGCCTGAATTATCATGAACCGTTAATTACCTTTAACCAACTGGCCGGTTAAGTAAGCGCGGGGGACTAAATAGATCTATTGGGACTAATAATCCCCATCCGGGTTTGGTAATTCTTACTGGTAGGGTATGACGGATTGTACAGGCCAACGGATGTATATCACCTCGAAACTAGATTGGGTGTCTTGGTCAGACACCTACCAGGGCAAATTTTATTAGGCAATGTACATGCTACCTCCCCATTAGCTTCGGTGTCATGAGCTTAGTGCAACGTAAATGCCTCTTTATGTGAAGTTGTATCTCCTATAACTGTCACATAGGTTTTGAACCTCGTGGTCCACACTGATAATATTTGAACTAAACCTATAAATTCACCAACTTTATGTTGACATTTTAAGCATATTTTTCTCAAGTGCTTAGCTTGGATGTCATTGCTTGATTTATGTGATGTCTATTTGCCTGGACCGGTCTTCAAGAATTTATCTATGTTTTTAAATATCATTGTTGAAACTCATTTAAGCTTCCACACTTTAACTCTTAAATCATTTGACTTGATCGATGTAAAACTTATTAATATTTTAAATTAATGCAATGGTGTTTATTTTCAAAACGTACCCTTAGAGGTCGTTCTTTATACTTTGTACTTGAGATGATCATGAATGTCACGCTTATTCTGACGGGACCCTATTTGGGGGCGTGACATATCTAACCTGAATTAATGCTCCTTCGTTGTCTACAACATTTGTAACCATGGGAGGGGTATTCTTCACGTACCTAACTATAAATAGAGACACCAGCTTAATGTTGTGTGCATGGACATCTATGAATTTAATAATAGTATGCTTTTGAGCACATACCATATGATTCAGAAACGGTCTGTACATTGTCGCCTACAGGTACCACATCTACCAGATGAGCTAGAAGTGCTGGTGTGAGTTGCCTTTGATCTGGGGTAAACGTAAGCCTACAATAAAACAACAAAATTTTACATGTATGAACATCTTTTTCTATAATAGCAAAGCTTCGAATCTTATCAGTTTTTACTTGTAATTGTACCAACATAATATATTTAGCCGTGTGACTAAAATCAACCGCATATCAAAATTATGTAACAATGATCTGAATTTTCAAAAGTAGTAACAATGATCTGAAAATTATGTAATTTTCAGAAGTAGTAGCATGCCACAGTTTCATAAGGTAAAAGATAATTAAGCTATAATAGGCACAAATTTCACCCATTAGGCTGTTATAAAATGTCATAAGGGGTCAACCTAGAAAGTTCAATTGATTGTGAGATATGCATTGTTGGGTAATATTTTCAAAACAAACATAAGACAATTTCGGCAAATCTTAGGAAGAAAATAAATAGTTTTTTTGTGTTTTGGTTTTGATGCATGAATTTGTTATTAGCGATAGTTTTTTCTGTCACAAAACCGTCGCTAATTAAATTTATTTTAGAGAAGACGCGTCAATTCAAAAAGGTGGCAATTAGATCTGTTGATAGGGTGTTTGTGACTGAAGCATCGCGACTGTTTCTGGAAATAAAGATTAGTGACGATTTTTCTATCACTAATTTGTCGCTAAACCGTCACTAATAGTACCTTTTTGTAAACCAATGTGACTATTTGAATGGTCATGAGACTGCCTATAAATATTGTCATCTTTCTGCGTTTTTTGATCATCCAAAACAAAATAAACACATACAAAACCTTTGTTTTATACCCGATTGCTATAAATAATAGTGATATAGAACTATTATTTGTAGTGTCTTGAAAACCTCGATAACTCGGTAGTTCATCCGGATTATCACCACTTCGTGTAGTGATGATAATTGCTACATACGTTGCTTCATTATATCTTGGGATGCAATTCGTCGTTAATCCAAAACACGATTGTTCGAAAGAATGGTGGGGGCGAAATAGCTTTAAGGATAGAGAGAACTCGCCTTGAAGTAACAAGTAGTAGTACAAAACACACTATCATAAAACCATCTTTATCAAACCCCGACACTAACAATCTTAAGGCAATTTCCCGAATCAAGATGGCATCTAAGAACCTGATGCAAATGTCAACTGACATAGTAAAGTTTGACCATTTCGATGGTGGAAGTTTCAAGCGTTGGCAAAAGAAAATACAATTTCTTTTAGCTACATTGAAAGTTGCATATGTCCCAACCAAGCCGTACCCCGAGGAATCCGAAGACGAAACCCTGGCTGCGTCCCGTGAGCGTCTTAATGCTATGTTGGATCCGCTCTTCGACGTATATCAAAACTATTCCATGGCTGAGGAACTTTGGAATGCTCTTGAGGAACGTTACTTCACGGAAAACGCAACAAGTAAGAAATTTATTGTTTCCAAATTTAATTCTTATAAAATGGTAGATTTACGCCCAATAATGGACCAAATGTATGAACTTGAGCACATTCTTAGTATTTTTACACAAAACAACATGAACATGGATGAATCCATACAAGTGGCATCCATCATTGACAAACTCCCATCCACTTGGAAAGATGTTAAGAAAAATCTTAAACATCGTAAGGATGATTTATCCTTAAAAGACCTTGGCAAACATCTTCTTATTGAAGAACTGTATCGTTTGGAAAACAAAACAAATGATGACATATCGAAGGTACACGTCATGGAGGAAAAGGGATTATCTTCTAAAGCTAGTGGAAAGAAACGTAGACACGATGATAAGGACAAAAAGAAGTTCAAAAAGAATAAAAAGGATGTCATCTGCTACAATTGAAAAAAGTTGGGACATTTCAAGCGGGAATGCCGCGCCTTAAAAAAGAAACAAGATGGAGGAAATGACAACAAGAACAAAGATAATAACTTTGTTGCCATGATATCCGAAGCGTTCTCGCTCGAAGAAGAGAAATCTTGGTGGGTGGACTCGAGAGCCACCCGACATGTGTGCAATGACCATACCATGTTCAAAACATATGAACCTTCATACTCTATGATCTACATGGGAAACCACACAACTGCACAAGTGAAAGGACAGGATAAAATTGATTTGGTGTTCACTTCTGGCAACACCTTGACCCTTAATGATGTCCTCCATGTCCCAGATGTCCGTAAGAATTTCATGTCTGGATCACTCCTGAACAAATTCAGCTTTAAACTTGTCGTCGAATCTAATAAGTTCATCCTCTCCAAAGGTGGCAAGTTCATTGGCAAAGGCTACCACACCAGTGGAATGTTCAAATTGAACATTAAAGATGTTGTAAATAGTAGTGTGAATGATGTAAACATGACTGAAATAAGCGATGCTAATGATGCGTCCGCTGGTATTGTAACTAACAATGATGCTATCAATAAAATGCCTACTAGTTCTTATTACTTTGACTCTTCCTTATTATGGCATGCTAGATTAGGTCACATTTATTTTAAAAGCATGAGAAATATGGCTAATGCAAATCTAATTCCTAAGCTAGATTCTAAAAATGATAAATGTCAAACATGCATGCATACTAAGATTACTAGGCTACCTTTTCCTACAATTCAAAGATCTTCTAAAATCTTAGAATTAGTGCATAGTGGCGTATCTGATTTACATGCTACACCAACAATTTGTGGGAAAAAGTATTTTGCTAATTTTATCGATGATTACTCACGATATTGCTATGTCTATCTTTTACATTCAAAAGATGAAGTCCTTGAAAAATTTAGGATCTACAAAAGTGAAATAGAACTTAAGTGTGATACTAGAATAAAATGTCTTCGGACTCATAGGGGTGGTGAATACTATGATCCTACATATTTCCAATCTACAGGTATTGTTCACCAAGTTACAGCTCCGTATACACCACAACAGAATGGTATTGCGGAAAGAAAGAATCACACTTTGATGGATATGGTTAACTCCATGATGTCATATTCTGTATTAAGTTCTTGAAATTGGGGTGAAGCATTGCTTACAGCTTGTTACATACTTAACAGAGTATCAAGCAAAAGGAGTATTAAAACCCCATATGAGTTATGGAACCAAAGAACTCCAAAACTAGACTATCTTTGAATATGGGGATGTAGGGCCATTGTCCGACTCCCCGAGTCGAAGAAAAGAAAATTAGGAGACAAAGGCATTAAATGCATATTTTTGGGTTATGCTCAAAATAGCAAAGCCTATAGATTTATTGTAGTAGAACCAAATGATCTAATTTTGGTTAATACTATTATTGAATCTAGAGATGCTCGCTTTGACGAAAATAGGTTCAAAACTATCCTCAAGGCACATGAAATCTCTAATGAAACTGTGTCTACAGAAATTCCCATAACTACTGAAGGGAGTAATGATGATTCTTTCTTGGATCATCAACAAGTTAAACCTAGAAGGAGCACTCGTCAACGAAGGCAAAGAACCTTCGGTCCTGATTTTAATATGTATCTAGTTGAAGGAGATAGAAAAGGTTTAATAAGGGAATATCCAATAATTTACAATTTGGATGAAGACCCACAAACATACTCTTAAGCAATGAAATCTCACGATTCATCATTTTGGAAAGAAGTTGTGAATGATGAAATGGATTCCATCATAGGAAATAATACTTGGATTCTTGTAGACTTAACCCTTGGATCAAAAGCCATCAAGAGTAAATGGATTTTCAAAAGAAAATTAAGAGTTGATGGCAATATTGAAAAGTTTAAGGCATGGTTGGTTGCCAAGGGTTTCACACAAAGAGAAGGACTTGATTACATTGACACATACGCCCCGGTTGTACGGACTACAACCATTAGAATATTAATAGCCTTAGGTTTCATAAATAAGCTCATAATTTACCAAATGGATGTCAAGACTGCTTTCTTGAATGGTGAATTAGATGAGGAAGTGTACATGGAACAACCAGAAGGTTTTGTGATGCCAGGACAAGAAAATAAAGTTTGTAAACTTATTAAATCCTTGTACGGGCTTAAACAAGCTCACAAACAATGACATCAAAAGTTTGATCAAGTGATCCTATCTAATGGCTTTAGAATTAACGAATCAGACAAGTGTGTGTATAGTAGATTCGTTAACGGAAAGGGTGTTATAATCTGCTTATATGTAGATGCTATGTTAATCTTTGGAACTGACATAGAACAAGTGCAAATGATAAAGAAACTTTTATCTAAAAACTTCGAGATGAAAGATTTAGGAGAAGCTGATGTCATCTTAGGCATCAAGATTCTTCGAAAGGAAAATAGACCGATGTTAACACAGTCTCATTATATCAAAAAGATCTTAAACCACTTTGATAGCTTTGATTTCTTTCCTGTTAGCACTCCATTCGAAGTAGGTTCCAAATTGACTTACAATACTAGGAGAATCTTAGCCCAAAACAAGTATTCTAAGGTTATTAGTAGTCTTATGTATGCAATGACATGTACTAGACCTGATATTGCTTATGCCGTAGGAAGATTAAGTAGGCATACTAGTAGTCCTGGTAAAGAACATTGGGATGCTATAAATCGAGTATTTAAATACTTAAAGACAACCATGGATTATGGTTTGGTAAACAGTGGAGATCCATCAGTATTAGAAGGTTATACTGATGCAAGTTGGATAACTGATCAAGAAGACTACGCATCCACGAGAGGATGGCTATTCACTCTTGGTGGGGGTGCAGTGTCTTGAGGATCAAAGAAATAGAGTTGTTTAACAGACTCTAATATGGCAGCAGAGTTTGTAGCACTGGCTTCATGCTGCAAAGAAGCGGAATGGCTACGAGACTTGTTAATAAACATTCCTATATGGCCAAAACCTATGCCGCCAATATCTGTGCATTATGATAGTCAACCTACACTATCAAGAGCGTACAATCAAGTGTACAATGGTAAGTCCAGGCATATTGTACTTAGACACAGACAAGTTAATTAGTTGATAAATGATAGGGTGATCATCATTAGCTTCTTACGATCTAGTAAGAACTTAGCAGATCCTTTTACAAAAGGACTACCAAGAAAACTGATTGTAAGTACTTCGTAAGGGATGGGACTCAAGTCCATGTACAATTAGTCACCTATGATAGAACCTTGTCTTGACGCTTGGTTATTCACCAAGTCTCTAGAGAAGCAAAAGTACATCATCCGAACGTGACTAGAAGTTTTGCAAATTTAATCATCATCCCAGAGTTAGTAGAACTTGAACCGTAGTGTAGGAAAAGGGTGAATTGGAAAATTCTTTATGGAATTATAACACATGTTGTGTTGGTATGTTTAAGCTATAGTAACATCCTTAATAATGTCCACCTATCTGAATGTGGAAGTGAGGCCGCTCTGAAGGGCTTGGCTCTAAAGCATTCTGAGAAACCGAGATATAGACCCAAGGCCAGTTTAAACGGGTTGGCACAAAGTGGATTGAATGAACGATAGGAAGGATATGCGTGAAGCGTTTCCGTTTAACATATAAAGGAAGGTGGTTTAATAACTTTGGTTCAACTACTCTTACCCTAGTTAAGCTTGAGCGTTTTCACTACGTAAAGATTCAAGGTGTAATATTCCATCTTTACTTATGCATAAAACCTCTCAGGTTTTCTGAATCGGGTTAGGTCTTATGTGTCGTTTTCAAAACTTATGTCTATTTTTAAAATGGTGGGGGATTGTTGGGTAATATTTTCAAAACAAACATAAGTTAATTTGGGCAAATCTTAGGAAGAAAATAAAGAGTTTTGTTGTGTTTTGGTTTTGATGCACGAATTTGTTATTAGCGACAGTTTTTCTGTCACAAAACCATCGCTAATTAAATTTATTTTAGAGAAGACGCGTCAATTCAAAAAGGTGTGATTAGATCTATTGATAGGGTGTTTGTGACTGAAGCATCGCGACTGTTTCTGGCAATAAAGATTAGTGATGATTTTTCTGTCACTAAGTCATCGCAAAGCCGTCACTAATAGCACCTTTTTGTAAACCAATGTGACTATTTGAATGGTCATGAGATTGCCTATAAATATTGTCATCTTTTTGCATTTTTTTGATCATCCAAAACCAAAATAAACACACACAAAACCTTTGTTTTATACCCGATTACTATAAATAATAGTGCTATAGAACTATTATTTGTAGTGTCTTGAAAACCTCGATAACTCGGTAGTTCATCCAGATTATCACCACTTCGTGTAGTGTTGATAATTGCTACGTACGTTGCTTCATTGTATCTTGGGAGGAAATTCGTCGGTAACCCAAAACACGATTGTTTGAAAGAACGGTGGGGGCGAAATTGCATTAAGGATAAAGAGAACTCGCCTTGAAGTAACAAGTAGTATTACGAAACACATTATCATAAAACCATCTTTATCAAACCCCGACACTAACATGCATTACCTTATTTCAAAAATCTCTCATGTCTAATTTTCGCACAGCAACCAACACATACACTACATTTGAGTGATGGTTATGTCCTATGTGAACTAAAGAAAAGGTTCTAACGCATACATTGTAATAATTGTTTCTCTTCATGTACCTGTATCCATAGGCATATGAGTAAGGCAGAGGTGGAAACACTTTTTCCTCTATGTTATCATCAGCAGCATCATCATCATCATGTAATTGAATCGGTACATTAAACCTAATTAGATTCCTTAAACTCATTAATCATTCTCAAATGATTAAAACACTAATGCATTTATGCTCACCAATAGCTTTATTTCCTTTAGTGTCTTCTTCAGATGGGTACAATATTCTCGCTTACAACATGTTTAATTGCCTGTCATATAAAAAAAGTCATCATTAAATCATCTAAATTTCTTAATAAACATTTAAAACTCTAAACTTGTGATCACCATAATTACCAGCTTTAAAGTTCCGACATCGTTAGTGCCATTATCACATATCAAAGTAATCCTTCCAGATGATTTGGAAGTAGTCATGATGAGTTCTTTTTGCTGGTGCACACTTGCAAACACCTGATATATAGAACCGCTTAGATAGAATAACAACATTACAACTAATAATCTAAAGCTTACAATTTTCTTCTAATCTCAACCTTCATGTATTAAAAATCATTATAATCATACTCTTTATACTATACATATACATACTAAAACACCTAATTTGCTTATAGTATCTCATACATATGCATTGCCTAATCATCTTGTTAAGTGACTTGAGGAATCAACTTATCCTGAACTCATATCCTCCTAGTGAGAATAAACCTTTCAACTCATGTGTCGTAGGCATGCTATGTTTTTAGTCACAGGCTGCAAGATAAAAACATAGTCAATGAAAAAAAATCGTAAACTTGCTTGTGTTGTAAAAGTTACAATAATACTCGATATAACAATAATTTGTTAGATATCATCGCATAAACTGCTTATTTTATCACAAAAGCTACTTTCATTAAAAAATTATGCACCCCATAAGCCTAGAAAGTAACTATACCAACTTAACAACAAAAAACCCTAGAAATTATAGAAAGCACTAATATTTATAAATAAAAGCCGAAATTGACAAAACCCCCAAAACTATGACAAAACCATAATTTCAAAATTCAATTTTTTTATATGTTTCTTAACATCTAAAAAATAAAAAACTAATAGTTTGTTCATTGATGATAAATTGAAACAAAAAATTAAAATGTTAAATAATAAGAAACAAACAAAACTTACAAAAAAACCCAATTCTTTTAACGCGGTCTGTGTGCGGCAGTCACCAATCCTCAACCGCAACCGCCACCGCCGTCGCCATTTCAATAACATCAGCTGTCTTAATAAGAAATCTTGAACAACCCCTAAAAGTAGTTGTGCTAATAAGTAATCCCAAACACCCCAAATAAGCAATCTTAATAAGCAGGTGGTTGCAATTTTCTTGAATCAGACCTTCAATGTTTACTTTGTTGTACTGATACACACCAATAGGGATCACTAAAGATCCCTTAAAGGATTACAACTGTTAGACGATCAAGAACAGAAATAGATCATCAAGAACAAGATTATATTATCAATGGAACGTTTTTATTACAAGGAAATGAGTGGAAAGCTTACAAGAGAGAAATGATACAAACAGAATGAAATGAAATGAATTGAGGAGTTGGGTATTTAAACAGATTTTGAGCGGGAAAATCTGTTAGAGTTAGTTATGGAGAATTGTCAAGTGCAACTCACACGACTAGTTAAGCTAGGAGTGTGCACCTCACGTGCCAATAACTTATTCACTATCAACTTGTATCAATCCATCCTCCTCAAATTAATCTTGTCCTCAAGATTATCCTTGAAAATATGGAAAATGTTTTTGCAAATCTTCAATGGGTTCCCAGGTAGCATCTTTTTTGGACCCATTGGACCACTGCAATAACACAAACACAGTAGCAGAATTCCCCTTTTTTGCCAACCTTCTTTCTAGTATTGCTACAGGCTCAGCTAATATCAATCCATCAGTTCCACAAGCTGGTAAATTCCTACTTTGAGTGACCACACCTTTGCATTTTTTAAGTTGGGAGACATGAAACACATTATGGATTTAAGAAGAAACTAGCAATTTAAGTCTATCTGTCCCACCCTTTTCCTGTATGTGAAATGGACCATAATACTTAGGGGGTTGTTTACCTTTTCTAATAGTAACTTGTCTGTGTGGTTGTAATTTCAAGTAGACCCAATCATCCAATTCATACTGCCTATCTGTCCTGTTCCTGTCAGCATGAGATTTCATTCTATCTTGTGCTCTTCTTAAGTGAAATTTCAAAAGTTCAATAGTTGCTTCCTTAGCTGTGAGAGTGGTGATTAGTATTGTACAACCATTCAGACAAAGACAACCATTTCATCCATTGTTTGGGTTGTTCTCATGTTGAACACTCTAAGCATCTGTTGACCACCTCAGTTTGACCATTAGTCTAAGGATGGTAAGATGTAGACATGTGTAGTTTTACTTGTAAAAGTTTAAACAACTCCTTCCAAAAAGTACTCAAAAAGACCTTGTCTATGTCTGAAATTATAGTGTTTGGTAACCCATGTAGTTTATAAACGTTGTCCAAGAAAACTTATGCAAGTGGCATAAAATATGCATACTTACTCAACCTATCAACTACCACAAAGATCATTGTCTTGCCTTGTTTATGATTTGGGTAGGCCTTCAATAAAATCCATGGATATACTTGACCAAATGGTTGCAGGTATTGGTAATGGTTGTAAAAGTCCTGGATATACAGACAAATCTGCTTTATTCCTTTGGCAAGTGTCACATTCCATCACCATTTGCTTGACTTACTTCCTTAATTTCTTCCAATAAAATACACTACAAATCTTATGGGTTATGGTTCTTACCCTAGAATGAACTCCAACTGATCCCTCATGAAACTGTTTAAGCAAGTCAGTCCTTAGAACTTGATCATCACCCACCACTAACTTGCCTTTTCTCTTCAACTCCTGATTAGCCCATGTATAAGATCCCTTGACAGTCTTCCCAGTTGTAACTGTTGAATGACCTCTTTGAGTTTTTCATATGTACTCCAACTTCTCACAATCTTCTGATAAATCTCAGTAGTTAAAGATGCAGAGATCACACTGAATAATTCCCCTGAATGTGGAATTCTAGACAAGGCATCAACAGTAACATTCTCTACTCCTTTTTTGTATTGTATTTCATAATCAAACCCCATTAATTTTGGAAGCCACTTCAATTGAGTAGGTGTATACATCCTTTGATCCAGTAAGTACTTAAAACTAAAGTGGTCAGTTTTAATCTTAAAATGTCTATCAATTATCCCCTCCATTTTTCTAAACCATACACAATAGCCAAAAACTTTTTTTCATATGTGGACATTTGGAAGAAATGGTCTTACTGAGGAATGATGTAGGATGTCCTTGCTGCAATAGAACTGTTCCTAATTGTGAACCAGAAGCATCAGCTTCCAATGTGAACTCCTTTGTGAAATCTGGCAATTTCAATACTGGGGCACTGCTCATAGCTTGTTTGAGTCTTTCAAAGGCTTCCCGAGATTCTACAGTCCAAAGGAATGCATTTTTCTTAAGTAGTTGAGTGAGAGGTTTTTTGATGTTTGCATATCCTTGTATGAATCTTCTGTATTAGTCAGTTAACCCCAAAAACCCTTTAAGTTGTTTAATACTAGTGGGCACTAGCCAATTTATCATTGCTTTGACTTTTTCTGGGTCAGTAGCCACTCCCATAGCAGAAATGACATGTCCCAAATATTCAACCTTATCAGTGCCAAACACACACTTACTTCTTTTTGCATATAATCTCTTGCTCTTTCTAACAAGGTTCTGTTCATCCGCTCTGCCACCCCATTCTGTTGAGGAGTGTATGCTGTTGTGAACTGCCTTTTGATTCCTTCTTGCCTGCAAAAAGTATCAAATTCATCACCAGTGTATTCACCTCCATTATCCGTCCTTAAACACTTGATCTTTTTTCCAGAATCAAGTTCAACCCGCGCTTTGTAAACTTTGAAAACATCAAACACATCAGACTTCTTCTTGATTGGGTACACATAACATCTCCTGGAATAGTCATCAATGATGGATACAAAGTACTTTGCTCCTCCCAGGGATAAAACCGGTGCTTTCCATACATCAGAGTGAACTAATTCTAGAACATAGACACTTTTAGAATTTGATGTCTTGAACTTCACGCGATGTTGCTTGTGATAACACAGTGTTCACAGAAAGGTAAAGAAACCTTTGTGAGGCCAGGAAGTAGCTTTCTTTCAACAAGAATCTTCATTCATTGTTCAGACATATGTCCAAGCTTCTGATGCCATGTTATTGCAACTCTTTGACTTGGACTATGTGAAGTAACCAATGCTTCCGCCTCCTCCATTATCTGTCCTTTCAGCTGGTATAAGTTTGCAGCCACCTTTTCTCCTTTCATAAGTACAAGTGCACCTTTTATAATTTTCATGATCTTGTTTTGTATTTCCACCTTACAACCAAGATCATCCAATTGTCCTAGAGACAATAAGTTCTTTTTCAAGCCCTCCACGTGTCGCACATCCCAAATAGTATGAACCGTACCATCATGCATCTACACCATGATACTTCTAATTCTAATGATCTTCAGTTCATGATCATTGCAACTGTATACAGATCCGCCTCCAAAGATTGGTTTATATTGATGAAACCATTCTCTTCTTGCGGTCATATGGAAAGTAGCTCCCGTATCGAACAACCATACATCTGCAAATCTCTTCCTTCTTTCATTTGCAACCGCTGCTTCACAACACCGTTACCATCTTCTGAAGTGCTGGCGACATTTCCCTGAGGATATGAGGTATTCAAACCTCGACAATCTTTCCTAAAGTGACCCAGCTTGCAACATTTAAAGCATTTAAAATTCTTCTTCTTTCCTGTTTTAGATTTACCGTGATTGTGACTCCCACTGGAGCCAGGTTCCATTGACCTCCCTCTCGTCACCACCAAAGCCTCCACCTGTCTTGAACTAGTTTGCCTGTCCTCTCTGTTGTTGCGCCTATTCTCTTCTTCCAGAATGGCGGCGGCAACATCATCGAAGACTAAATAGTCCGAAAGAACATTACTGGTTAAGTTGATGATAACTTGGTCATATATGTCAGGTAAAGTTTGAAGTAGAATTTCAGCACGTTCTTATGAATCTATTTTACAACTCAAAGAAGCGAGCTGAGAAAATAAAGTATTCAGGTTATTAACGTGCTCAGTCACCGAAGTAGATTCTGTCATGCGAAGAGCATAAAGTTTCCTCTTAAGAAATTTTTTGTTGTGGAGTGATCTTGCCTTGTACAATCGAGCAAGATGATCCCAAATCTCCTTTGCACTTTTCTTCTCCTCTATGCTTGACAAAACTCCATCTGCTAATGTCAAATGAAGATTTGCTATAGCATTTCCATCCATCTCGTCCCATTTACTGTCATCCGTGACCTCAGCTGGTGTTTCACAACCTTCATCTTTAATTTCAACAATGAGAAATTATTCCCATTGAATTTTTCGATTTCAAATTTTGTCGCCATTGCTACAATCACAATCAACTTTTGGACCAAACTATTATTTGCTAATAATAGTAACAAACACCTTTTGAGTGGGTATAATTTTTATTTATCTTTTGATGTGGAGGGCCCACTAATTAGTGACAACCACAACCATAGAGCATACGATAAATAATTATATACACACCCAACCTTAGCTATGATACCACTTGTTGAGAAAAGTGAGACCGGACTGAAGCAAAACTACAACAATAATAGGAAATGCAATAAAAGATGACACACATATTTAACATGGAAAACCCCAATAGGGTAAAAACCACGGGCAAGAAAAGATATGTTTCACTATGATGGAAATTAGGAATTACACCATCTCTCTATTGTAAAAGAATAAATCTTTATCTCTTGTAAATAGGAGATATACACCAATTTTATAATTGCCTCAAATAATACTAGGAGAAATAGAAAGAAAGACACTAAACACACTATGTGTTTGTGTGAGGATGGGATGCTTGAATTGAGTTGCCTGGTTCCCCTTTTATAGGCACATTTGGAGCCAAATAGAATGAAGGGACACACTCTTTCATTTCATTCAAAAGACACATGCCCTTTCCCAAGAGGCAAATGGCCTTTAATATCTTACATTTATTATATCTTTAATCATAATATCGCTCGTGCCCCAAACGATAAGCCTATGAGTGTCAAAGGCCTACAAATTATAGCCGTCAACCAAACGATAAGCCTAATAGGCTATAATTGGTGAGCGTTGTTTTTATACGTCTTTTATTCTGAAATAAAAACATATCTTAAGTTAGCATTACACAACAGATCCGAATAGTGTATCAAATTTCAGTATATTTTAACATATGATTGTAAAAGCTCATAAACTGTCTACTATCCCCAAATGGCCACTCACCTTCGAACAATTGAGACACCACATAGTTTTTTGCAAAAGTCAACTCCTCTATACACCGTTCCTGCAAAAGCAGCAACTTATATCAGTAATACATGAAACTCCTTTTTGTCAGACAGTATATTCATCATCCACATGAGAGCCTAGAAGTGCCTACTTGAATAGAGGTTATAGCCTATTGAATTGACATATACATCGGGTCGAGTCCGTATCGCGTCCAGATCTGATCTATCTACTCAGCAATTCATCCGGTGACTTCACATCGCCAAAGTACCTTTTGTTGCACACACATGCTGACATTCACTCATTTCCTGTAGGTGAGGAACTTGCAACTTTTAGAACGTATGCATCAGTGAGTATCTAATTCCTAAGAATATATACTTTTTTGATAAAGCAATAGCTAATAAAGAGTATGCATTTACCTGACATGTATATAGCAGTGTTGTCCCATACTGATTTGCTTTGTTACAACTGAAGTTGGTTAATCCAAACTGCAGGTTTAAACCGCAAATAATCAGATAAACAATTTGTAACAAATCGCAGTAAGTAGATAGATATACTTACCATTTTGATTGTTTTAAAGTAGGATTCAGTGGCATTTCAGCTCACGAGTACCCCATCCTTGTTTGAGATTTGTTTAAAGCCAGATCTTTTTTTGTGTTTTGCCCCTCCCCATGGTTGCTGCAAAGTAGCAGGTTCCCACAAAATTGCTACATTATAAAAAAATCATGCAAAATAAACACACGATACAAAGTGCTAAGTGCTTTCAAATATGTGAGTAATTTTCTCCAAATTTTATTCTAAAATATAGAGTACAAATAGTCTATATAAGACTCCTCTACCATAAATCTAATCAGATAACTGGTCCCCTAAAAGTTATGGACAGCATAATTTTGCATTATCCCATTTATTAATTTTCTTATACCAAAATTTGATTACTTTGGCACTTCATATTAAGGAAAATAAAATTCATTACCATAACCATAACCATTAGGAGTCTATCGAAACACTCAGAACTGATAAGTCTAACTGCACATACAAAGACCCCTAGGTTCTCTCAAGTTTGACTTTCTTTTACCATCTGATTCTACGCAGATGATACAGTCAATATTTTAGCTTTACTTCTTGTGAATTTAATTAATCTATGTGCACATTGTAGAGGATGGGAGGAGTGGTAAATTTGTTATTGGCGATGAGCAGTTTTCCGATTCGCTCTTAGACCTTCCTACAATTTTAGAATCATACAAACCTTATGAAGACAATGTGATCAAAACAAAAAATGTTGACCAAGTAATCTGCATTTTAATACAGGTTTTTTCATATGCACGACATTGCTTCATATATTAGTCATCACAACTCTAAACTGAGGAGAGTGCATATGTTCCAAATAATGAGGGGATATCGACATGGTATTACCCCTCCAATGAAAGATGTTAGGAGATATACACTACAATGCAACACGATGTTATATATGTTTTTTCTCAACATTATCATAGCATATGCCACTAAGTTATCTAAACCCCAAGATGTGGACAGAAAAACAACATAACAAACATGACTGTAAAAACGGTGCATACACAATTACGGGATATAAACCAAAAACACATGGTACCACGGAAATAACGAAACATAAAAAATAATAAAAGAACCTTATTTACCTTCAGTTGCACCTCTGATTGATCCCACACATGTAACAGCCACGTCACGGATAAATTTAAAGTACCAGCGGGAATTTGAGCCGCAAACAGCAATCAGAAAACTGTTTTAAAATAATTATCAATGGGACACAATTATCGTCCAATAATGATCACATAATGAAGTAATAATATAAAGTTACACACAAAGTCACAACTCATTGATTAAGATAGTGTTAGGCTAAGGTTAAAAAAAAGAACAAACCCATTTCAGAACTCTGTACATTTCTTGGATGCCTCATTTATCCATAATCAATCCGGCCCACTTGATTCGTAATCAGTTCATGAAAATCCTCGTAAGTTCTGTGCGAACCTTTTACAGTTGTAACTGAAGTTTCCTGGGGCAATCGTCACCTTAGTTTTCTTGATAATTCCTTCCAACGTCCGCTGGAGTCCCATCTCTCTAATAATTAAAGTCGTTATAGATTTCATGCTACCACTTTTCTCTCTCGTATTCAACAACCTGGTCTTGCCACTCTCTTCCATAAAAATTTGCTTCTTGATTTGTGCTTTAAGTACCTACAACAATACAAAACAGCGGACTGAAATACGACATTACATCGTCATTAAGGTAAAATAAACGGAATGTACTGATGGTACGATAAACTGAATGTAAGATTAATGAATTACTTAATTTTAAACATTCATAAGCTTATAGCTTCATTTATACATGTCAAGTTGTCTGGATGCAAAGATTTTTTTTCAGAGTTTCCTTAAACAAACAAATCAATAAATACAGTAATTTCAAGATCTTTACTATACTATGAACCATATAGAAGCTTGAGTCTAAACCATCTTTGATGATCTTTTAAAACCGACAAAGGATGATGCATTGCCAATCTTTTTATATGACTTAAAAAATCATGTCTAGTGCAAGACCAGACCCTTATTTGTAAGAGTTAACTGGATTATCAGCAATTACACTTGTTAAATTATTATGAAACAATCGTTCTATGTGATAATGCAGAAAAAGAAAGAAAACAAAGTGATGAACTTGTCCCTCTGTTGCAATACAATCAATGTATTTTACAATTTTTACCACAACACCAACCAACCACCAAGAAAGCATCAAAAAGGGTATCTAACCCGCCATGGCTGCAAACACCAAGCTCGTGGTGCTGCCCCGCCAAGGTGCGGTTTACTTTCCTCATTTCCCTATTTGTCTTCTCAAACATATGCCAGTAAAACACGTAAACCCTAAATAACCATAACTTTTAAGTTTACCCGGCAAAACATCAACAAAGAGAAGCACTCGGCAAAATATAGGCCTCAGTAAGCTATGGTCCGATAAAATGTAAATGCATAAAAATTATCTTTCACCATAATATGCAGCTTATGAGCCTATAGCCATCGTCACACACACATCACCATCGTCGCACGCCATGGATAGCGGCAACGAAAGGATGGGTGGCATCGAAGAAGCAAATGTACATAGATAGTCAAATTGAGGGGAAATTCCACAAATATGAAAGCAATACCAAACAAACGTCTTGGCTGAAACCACAATATGGATACGGTTGCCTTGCCA
>BQNB010041526.1:2801-46704 GCA_026074375.1 Tanacetum coccineum
ATGACCAATAAACTATATTCAGTAAAGCATCTGTTAACAACTTAACATATTGATAAGCTTCATTTGTGCACAATTAATAAAAAAAGGTATGGTATAGTTACAATAAATTTTTTACCATTGTCCTAGCAACTATTAACCAAAATATACAACCTCTTTAAGGCATCCTCAAGATGCTCCTGTTGGGTTTTATAATCTAATTAACAATTAATTAACACGAGTACGCAGCGGAATAAATGATCACGTGTAGAACACAATAATTAACAAGATAGAAAACATGTACCTTTTAGCACGAAACGATACACCGTTTAAAGGTAACCGTAAACACCGTCTTCTATATACGCGTGTGTATAATACCACGCGAAACCACTAGAATCAAAGGTATGATTCCTCTAAGCTTCCACACACTATACGTTCTTAGCAAACGACGAGGTATGCTAGTACTAGTAGTGTATAACAAACGATCTTTTTCGTCTCTTGAATCTATCAACTTACGAACAATGAATCACTAAAAGTGACAATCGAATTTAAACAAATAAACCAAAAGGGTGTCCTGTTTGTTTGTTCTAGTGTGAACACAAAACCAAAGTTCCAATAACTTTGAAGTTGGTTGACCGAAAAGAATAACAGTCGACTTTTGTTTTCTAGTTTTTTTTTCAAGTTATATTATAATGAAAAACCAAACTCATATATATAGACTTGATCTCCCAATCCTTGTGGGATTATATGTTCCAGCCAACTAGGAATAAAAAGAGTAAACTGAACCCTTTAAACTTTGGTTTATTAATAATTAGTCCCTCACTTTTAACCATTAAACGTTTAACTAATTATTTAATACTCGTTAACTTTTAACGATCGTTTGTTATACATTTAATATATTACATTAATATATTTACTCGTCATTTAACATATAAACGTGTGCGTCCCCTTAGGCTCGGGAATATTTCCGGACATATATTAATCATATATGGTCATAATCCAACAGTCACAAAAAGAAAGTATGCAACAATTTGCTGATGAACTTTATTGTCTTCAATAATAAACTTTACACTTACTAGAAATCAAATCTTACAAGGTACATTTTCTTCTCCAAACACAAATTTACAAATACGAGATGAACAATTTATGCATCAATAATGCAAACCAAGTAACAGGTTTGACCTCAAAAGTGTTACAAATTATATAACAAGAGATTATGGATCAAGTATATGTTTGCAACAACTTGAAATAAATAATGGAATACATTGAAAGAGAAAATAACGCGAAAACGTGTTGCCAAAAGAGTAACGCTGAGGCTTCACTTACCGCGTAACCCCTCAAACTAGCTATTGCACCAAACAGGATTGCACTTGGTGTGGTGTATTGCAACAAAAGCACAAATTGGAACATCCAGTCGCCTTGAATCAAAAAATTCATTTTATCAGCCAAAAACACGACCCCTATTCCTAGAATAGGAAGTACCAAAAGCCTCGCGACTACAATCCCAGCTGTGGTCCTTAATCCTAGTCTAGACTCGTTAGGACCTTCAGCCATCATTCCACCAAGGACCAACATCACTGAAGGAACCATGGCTCCAGCCATTATATCTAGACTGTCGGTCAAGAATGATAGTGGCGCATCATCACCATACACAATAGACTTCAAAAATGGAACCATTCCGATAATTAGTGCTAAAAGTGTAGCAATAGTCGGTGGTTGCATAATGTGTCGAACCGGGGTTTGTTCTGCAACAATTCTCATTTTTCTAAACATTCGTGGCTCGGCTAAACACCTAATAGATTTTGGGCTTCGTGGTTGCACAGGGGCGTCCTCCAATGAATCAAGGTCTGGTATTGAAGTCTGTGACAAATCCGAGACATTTGCAAAAACCCTTGCGATAAAAGGAGTTTTGCAATGCTCGGTTTCTTTATCTTCCATACCAGGCCACTCTGCTTCATGCAGAAGTGGCCTACTAAGATCGTTCACAGGTAGATTATCTACCTCACCGGCTATCTCAATTTCACCATCTTCATCCACAACTTCATAATATTCCATTGGTGGTTCCATCATATGATAAACTAAAGTATACACCAAAAGCACAGACACCCATTGAGCCAACGACACATACGCAGTCCCAGTCGTGTGACAATCTGGCCCAAACGAATTATCCGCATCATGACATATCGAGCCAACTATTGCTAATATCAAATTACCCGTGTTCCCAAAACCAGTTACAATGACAGTAAACCTGAAATACTCGGGTGGGGGACGACATATAACCGCTACTAAAAAACCCAAAAGACAACCAATAAGAGTACTAATGATCACATTCACAGGTATAAACCACCATAAAGCTAAATTCTCAAGAGAAACTGATTGACCCAAGTGAATAAAGATTGTGCAAGGCAAGAACAAAGCAAACACAAGCTTGCTAAGAAGCTTAAAAGTGGCTTTTGGTACAATTTGTGTTCTTGGGTGAGCAAGTAGTATACCAATAACAGTAAGACACAACAACTTCAACAATGGTACAACAGCATGTATAAGTTCTTGCTGACCAAAATTAACTTGTGATTCAAAAAACACCATAGTGAAAATTCACAACAGATCTTAACACATTAAGAAATGAAACTTTATAAGCTAAAGTTTAGATCCAAGATTTCAAGCCAAAGGACATAATTTAATAAAAACATGTGCTAGACACACATGGTTATAGTACTTACAGATAGAAGAATCTTGAAAACACACCAAAATAAAGAAATCTTGCAAGAATAAAGATGGTGATAATTATTGGCCTTTATGGTTTCAAGAAGTTATCATATATTATGATGCTAGCAATAATTTCATTTTTAAAATTTAATGTTGGGACCATGAAAGTGATCTATTAGAAAAAAAAGACAAACAAAGGGACCCCTACTAAAGGGTATAATTGCCACAAAGTGTTATTTTGGGTGTAACAATTTTATGCGTTTTGGCAATGTCAAATTGTCAATGTCTCAATCCTTGTCTAGGGGTACTTATTTGTTTTTCTTGTTACATAAGTTGTATTTAAAAGATAGTATCAATTTCGCTTTCGTTTCGTATATTATGTTTTAGTCTATGATTAGAAATCGGCCTAATGTATTATGATTTCGTGTATGATTAGAATTCGGCGTGTGTGACTTTTTTGCCAAAGGCGTTGGGCGAAATTATCTGAAGTATGTAATATGTGTCGTGGTAAAATTAATAACTAAGATAGGTTTGTGAAGGGGAATTTGGGTAAGTTTTCAAAGGGGATTGTTAGCTTATTGCATTATCGGAACTCAATAAGCTATATTAAGTGATCTAGCAAATTGCCATTTAACTATTATTTCGTACATGCGTAAACAAACTATGACGGGGTGGCTTATCTTGAAAAATGATTTCGCTTATTAAGGGTATATGTTTGTCAAAAATAACTGTTGTTCGAATTAAAGATGTAACTGTAAATGAGAAATACCACATCCACACAAAGTTTACAAATGAATCTCTACAAAATGACTTGTCAAAGTTTTGATTTGTTTATTATTTTGTAATCTTTGTGTGAATGTAGTGTTTCTCGCCGTAAATGGAGATAAAAAAAGAAAATTATATATGAAGATTATTTTTATAAGTTACATAAATAAGCATGTGATTTTAAGAGAACATTGAAGATTATTTTTCTAAAATTTTATAGAAGTATTGTCTGTCAAACAAAACTTATATTTCAAATAATTTACTTTTCCAAAAAATAAACATAATTTTTTTATGGGATTTTGCTAACAAGCTTATGGGTATTGTTCAAGCATTCCTTATATATATAAAACACATTAAGTGTTATTATTTAAACATAAAATGCTTAAACAAATAATGTTAACAAATTCCTTTTTTTATAATCTTGTTGTTGAAAACTCTTTAAAATAGTTATCTAACCCAAACTCCATGTGTTTGTGTTTTTATACTCCCTCCGTCCCATATTAAGTGTCCACAATTGAATCTTTTAAGTCTTTTTTTATCAACTTTGACCATAAATATTTTTGTTTGTGTTATATAATATTGAACGAAAATTCTACCAACGAAAAATATATTCAAAACTCTATCCATTCATATATCTTGCATCAAGTATCATATAACGTAAGAAGAAATCATTAAAGTCAAAGTTGAAGAAAAAAGACTTTGAAAAAGTCAAGTGGACACTTAATGTGGGACGGAGGGAGTAATAGTTAGCCAAGTACAGAAGTTTGGGATTCAAAAGTTTTTGGATTTGCTTGGGACAGCGATAAGATAATCACATCAACTGATGAATTATTAATAATAATTTGCATGTTTAAGTTCAATGAAGCTTGATGGCTATTGGTAGATACGAGGTCACAATCAGAGACATATTTTTTGAAGATGGTAAAACGTTGTTTCATTAAATATTTTATATAATAAATACATTATTTTGGAGTTTTTTATATGAGATTTGATTTTATAGAACAAAATAGACTAATTAGAACGCTTGATTTTGATACGTAGACAAAATCGTGCGATCTTATTAGTTAAAAAAGTCAAAATTGAATCTAGTTTGGTCAAAATTGAAAATTTTGATGAAAGAATTTGGGGGAGAAAAAAAACACATAAAAATAAAAATATATATGTCAAAATTATGAAAACAAAAACTTAAAAAAAGATGTTGTAATTAATAAAACTTTAGTGGTTAAATTTTAAATAAATAATATGAAATTAAGTGTAAATTTATAAGTTTTCATGTTTTTTTAATAACTAAAAATAATAAACAAATAACCTCTTAGACTTTGTACTCCTAAACTTTATATTTTTAAAATACAACATATATGTTGTTTTAAAAATACAACATATATATGCACAAGATTATTAATATTAACATGAAAAGACGAATTATTGTGTATATAAATAAATAGACGATATTGTACGTATACGAACAACTCATGTTTTTCCTCTTTATGAGTTTAAGTAATGACTCATTGTTATTCTTTTTATTATTAAGACACAACAATGTAATTGGCAAACATGAGGATTAACATTTGTTGTTTAATATGGCAGGAAACTTTTATTATAACTGTTACAATTGTTTAACTTAAGAGAAATTCGCATTTACAATTACTGAAATAATGATAAACACGACCTTCAATGTGCAAATACGAAAAAATAACAACACTTACAAAATTATCATTTAATTAAATTTTAATGTCTAAACCCCGTGTATGCACTGACATTAAAAAATTTATACAATTGAAACCTCAAACATTACGAAAACTAAGGGGAATCATTTAACTAAAGATTATTCAAACATTTAGATGGAATCTTACCTAACACAGTAGTATTTTTCCCAATGTAATAATTAAATGCAAATATCAAATTCAAGAAGGAGATATGAAATTTTTTAGATTGATAATTCATATCTCACAAAGTTTCCAACAAAACTTAAATTCATATCTTTTTGATTAAATGCGTTACTCACATATCATTTGACTAAAAACCTTCATTATTCTTTGTTTTATTTGTGTGTGTGAAAATGATATGTTGACGTGTTGTGCAAATAACGTGTATGTATATATGTATGCAATCCTGTTCCTGGGTACAATTCATATGTATATCAACTACGCCTCTCTAACTAATATAAATCGTGTATGTCAACATACTTGGCCCAACAAGACAAAAGCCCAATAAGAAAACTTAAGGATTTGCAAATATATTCGCTAGTCAAGTTTTTAGTTCCATGAAAAAATTCTCAACCTGTTAGATAGTTTATTTCATGTCAACGACTATCTCATATTACATACTCCTCACAATTCTATCTTAGATGTGCTAATGAACTTCAACCCACAATCAAATATCTGGAGCTCACAAATCCACCGACCACAAGACCTTTGGTAACCGAAGACTCAAAGAGAGTCATGTGAATATAACAGTCATTATATACAGGGGTGTTATCGGGTCGGGTTGAGTCGGGTTCTGAATTTAAAAAACTCATCCGCAACCCGACCCGATAAGGAATCGGGTTATCGGGTTCGGGTGGTATTCGGATCGGGTTATGTCGGGTCGGGTGATTTGAGTTATCGGGTAGAGTCATTGTAGAATGTCTTTAACTTAACTCGCGCTCATAAGTTGTCCTAAGTAATAGCTGACATAGTTTAAAACCTAAAATTACTATTGAAACATGTGATGTACGCCTAACGAAGATTGTAACATGTTATTATTTACTCTTCTAAAGTTAGCTTGCCTTTACATGGCTAGTGATGCATCATTTCTTATTTACTTAGCCAACTGTTACGCGGCTTTTGGTGCATCGTTACTTTACAAATAAAAATTAAAACGTAGCTTTCATGAGTAACTTCTAAAACAAAATAGTTACCGGTGCATGATTACTTTACTGACTAGTATTAGATATTACTAAACACAATAGTTACTGATGCAGTTACTAACTTGATCATCATAAAAGTAGCATAAGTTGAATAACAAGTATTGAGCTTTTAAAAATATCAGGAAAAAAAAAATATTGATTTTCGGGTCTTATTAGGTTGACCCGATAACCCTATAACAATAGTTATCTAACCCGAACCTGACCCGGTAACACTATCGGGTTATCGGGTTCGGGTGAAAACAACCCGATAAGATTTTTAAACCCGATTTAACCCGACCCGATAAGCCTTATCGGGTTCGGGTTAGGGTCGGGTCAACACCCCTTATTATGCACTCTTTTTCAATAAGATTTTGCATTACTTAACAAGTTATTTTTGAATTTCATAGCTATTTCCACAATGTTGATGTGACCAAAACTTAAAGGCCTAAGCAAAGTTAGATTACTCAAGATGAACAATAATTTAATTTTGTTAACCGTTATATACATATGATTCTCCAAAACTATTCAAAAACTAGATTAAGGTTAATGATCAACTAACGAAGAATCCAAGATATATATCGGATTCTTGTAAGCTACATAACCAACATGACCAGTCTTATAAATTTGTAAATGACGACACCAGCAGATAAAGGCACACTCAACATGAAAAGTGCCAATGTCCCAAGAACTAAACTTGGTCTAGTTTTCATCAAAAATACATTTGTAACATCCTCATGGCTTCACATATCTTTGTTATAATCCGGGTAATACTTTTTCTCCCATTCCATCCAACTCTCTAACATCGTTGGTGGCAAACCGCCCATCTCCAACTCCTTTATCCGCATTCTTAACACAATCATGTTCTCGTCCACAAGTTTTCCTTTGTCATTGGCCCCTCGTCCTGCATTAGCAACTAACGCTTTAGCCCTGTGACTAAATACAATATTCTGATGAGGATATTGAAGTTGATGGTGACAATGATGAGAAAATATGGTGTTGGAAGAGGACATTGCTTCTATTTTTTTGTGAAAATGAGTTGTCTAAGGGTGGGATGTTGTTATATAGGAAAATTTTTTGGTTAAGTATTGAGTGTGGACAAGTTTACTCTTCTTATGGGTGAAGAAATTACAGCTGGAACGTGTAAAAAGAGCAATCTCTAGGGGCAGGGTGTAAGTTATTGAATACTAGTTGTGAAAACCAACATTTTTTCGTTCAATTTGTTCATCCTTTCTTCTAGCCTTTATACATTAAAGCAACTGTCATGAAAATTATTTGTTTGAACTAGACAAAAGTAATCACATGCATGACTATAAGAATGTGATTAACGACTTAGTACTATCAAATAGAAAATTAATTAAAATGAAGAGGATAAGAAAAATCACAACTGTATATTTTAATCGCACCTCACAAAGATAGATGCATGCATCCCTTTTAAACGCCTCTTTTTTAATCTGTGACTAGAAATGCTTCTCTTTTCATTTAAAATTTTCTTCTCATTTTTTAGGGTAAATTGCAAATTATGTCCTTAAATTTGTTCGTTTTTGCAAAATCCTCCGTGATAGAAACTTATTTCCAAAAGTGTCCCTCTATCCTACGTGGCATTGCAAAATCGCCCACCAACAGTTCTCCCTAACGAAGCTCCAGTTATGTACCTCACGTGCCCTGCACGTGAGGGCATTTCGGTCATTTCCTTCTTCCCGCCAACTATACTATACACCTTGCAATTCTTCTCTTCCCACTCAAGATCTTTCTTTCAAGGACTAAATTCGCAACGCAATAATTTCAAACCTGTGGTTTATCATCAGTTTTAGGTTGTTCCAGTTGTTGGTTGATGCTCTACACCTCCACCACTAAAAACTTCACCACCACCGATCTTATTCAACAAAATGAATTCACTCCAAATCGTGAATGGGAACTATCGCTTGATATAGACGATTTGGATCTCGGACTAAGTCCCTTCATCCGTCCCTACAACAGCCACCACAATGTTGAGACAACCACCACCACCGAAACCATAGTTTCATTGCATAATCCTAATGTTGATAATTGTGATGAAAACACAGTTAGGATAATACTAGGTCCCGAGGGTATTGTTCAAGCTGCTAAGCTCCGTAAAATAGCAGATATGCGGGAAGGTGGAGAGGAGTTTGTGATGTCGACACATAAGTATATTAGGAAAGTTGTTATGGATATGGGTGAGGACGAGGATTTTACTCGCGGGCCTTGGCTTAGCACGATTGAGTTTGTGAATGTTAATGGGGGGATCATGAGTGGGTGTTTAGGCAATATCAAGAACTTTCTTAAGAATGGGAAACTTGACCGGGTGATTGCGATAATCAAGTCTTGTAGTTCAAATGCGCTGGGTAATCTAACAGTAACACTCAAAGACCTTTCGGGTACACTTTCTGGTACAATACATCACAAAGTCCTTGCAGAAGGGGGTTATGGCAAAGATATTACTCTAGGAACTGCTTTGATACTTTATAATGTTTCGATGTTTATCCTAAACCATAAGTCCATTATCTTAATATTACAAGGAGAAACTTGGTTAAGATTTTCCATAAGGATACAGTTAATGGAAATGGTAGTGGTGTAGGTGGTATTGTAATTTGACTAGGATATTAGGATCCTAAATGGTATATTTCAGTGTTGTTGTTGTTGTATTTGCTTGTTAAAATGAAATGCAATGCCTGTTTAGGTATTTATATGGTGGTGTTGTTTTTAAGTAGTTTACAAACATCTTTTCTTATGTTCATTATGCAAGACTGAACATGATTCTCATGAACATCTTGTTGCTATACGATTATGCAATTGAGCATGCTTTCAAATGGGAGCATTGTTAGAAGAATGGTGTTAGCTACTGCAGTTAATTATATTTAGAGGGAAAAAATCTTAGAATATTTCAAAACTGCAAGAGAGATTGGAATGAAGTACTTAAGGAGACTGTTGATCATACTAAAAAAAACTACTTTGTTTGAAGATTAAATGGTCTGTAAATTCTAGAGAAGTAAAGTATGAAGGATTAATTGGAAGGTAGATACAGGGGAGTTAAAGGGGTGTTTGGATGATGGGATTAAGGAGAATAAAGTAGTTTTAGATGGGAGTTATAGTCTTTTTCTTTGGTCTTACTTTCACGAGGCCTGATAAGATTGTTGCTTTATGCAGTCTTACACTGAGTCTGTAAATGTAGTCTTACATGAGGCTTGATAAATAGTAGTTTCCAAACACACCTAAAACTTCTAAATGTAAGTGCAGTTCCAAACACCACCTAAAAAGTCAACTGGTAATTCTATTACCTGATAATGGTATTTGTATAACTTACTAAAGTTTAAAGGTAGCAAATACACATAGTATATAACTAATAAACACACTTCCACTGCACTGTACCATATGCAAAATGCAAAACCAAACAATTGTAATGGTCGCAAGACCCATACAGAACAAAGTTAAAGCTACAAGTTTTTTCAACTATCCAAAAGATGAACATTATGTTATCTACGAAAGTTGAACACACACAACATGCTCCGACACCATCTTCATTTTCCCTTTCATGGCAAAATCTGCACTTCTGCTACATCATCTTTGCGTTTTCTAATTTTATATTAAGAATTTTAGCATAAGTACTCACTACTGCAAGGCCTAAAACGTAGTTCCTTATTGGAGGTGACCTTTTAGTTAGAACCAAAAGAGCTTTGGACCCTGCAGTTGCTCCTACATCAGCTTTTTTGAACCTTGCACTAACTACAAGATATTTGGAGCTTGACATTGTTTTACCTTTAAAAACAGTCATGTGGTCATCAGAACTTGAATCCTCATAGGTTGTAGAATCCTCATCAGAACTAGTTGACAAATACCACTTACACATCTGAGTTTTTGAACTACTTGTAGACTTTGAGGTATCTTTTGTAACTGTTTTTTTCTTTTCCAATTATCATCAGAGCTTGTCTTCAATGTTTCAATGCTTGGATGAGTATCATCAGAGCTTGTCTGAAAAGGGTGAGTGCTTGGATGAGTTTCAGTGCTTCGATAAGTATCATCAGAGCTTGTTTGAAAGGGGTGAGTGCTTGGATGAGTTTTAGTGCTTGTGTCTAAGTTAATTATTATGACTTATGCAAATAAGATATGATTGATAAATATCATTATGGATGCAAACACCTTAAGCTGAAAGGGGTGTTTGGACTGACTCATTTGTTTCTTAACCTTATAATGCTAAGGAAGTCATTTGTTTCCTAACCTTACCATGCTAATAACAACAACAAAAAATCATAAAATACCTTAACTGAATAACAAATCTTTATGTAAATTTCTGTTAGTACCCATTTACCTTTTTCCATTAGCATTTGCTCTTCTGCCTTGTAAAAAATATTTTTTACAATTTGTATCCTCTTTTCAAGATTATTCACACACTCAGTCCTTGTTAGCTTTCCTCTATCATTTACAAAGATAGCAAAAATAAAATACATAAGATACTATCAAATAGGTCAATCTTGTAGCAGTAAAATGCAACATAATACATAGTGTTTATTGTATTCTAACATTTCACACGCTCTTATTCATCGAACTTTTTTGCAACAAGTCATCGAGTATCACATTAGACATTGCATCGTCTACCTGCCACTTATTCCCATATTTAGCCCTAAAATACTCAATGATCTCATCAGTTACTACCAACTTGGTCGAATCCTTACTCTTTGAAGAATCTTTCATTGATTGAAACAAAACTAGGGTTTTGGATTATGAGGAGTGATCTGCTTGTGAAGAGTGATCAGGTGCAAAAGAAATGTGTATTTAGCGAGTTTCGTATGTTGTATGTGAGACGCAAATAAAGATAAAAGCCCTATGTGGTATGTGGAATGTAAGATGCAAACATAGTTTATGCCCTATAGGTTTAACATTTATGTCTTTAAAAACTCCCAACTCATAATGTTTGACTTTTAAAAGTGAATTAGGTTGGTCAAATATTATTTGTTCCAAAACATACTTGTTTGACACTCAAAAGTCAAACAATTAACATAAACACAAAATCAAATTTAAAAGACAACCATCAACATAAGCATCTAAACAAAGCATCACAATTCACATTCAAAGATCAAGCATTAGTTATATAGAGTCCTAACCAACATCACAATAAGTACCCAACCACCAACCAAATATGAAAATCTAAGTAAGACGGCCAAGTAGGCTAGTCATGAACACCGTGTTGTCAAGTACATCACGTCGGGCTTTAGAAACCTTCTCTTTCAGCATGCTGAGTTTTTCCACATCCCGTTCTTGAGCTCTCTTCAACTTACTGGTAGCTTGAACAACAAGAATACCACCGGTCAAGATCTCTACCTCCCTAATCAAGGCAACCATGTGGTTCATGCACTCCTCCACTTCAACAATTAGCCTCATAAGTTCCCGTGCATCTGCACGTTTAGCATCCCTTTCTTTCTGAAAATGAACCAACATTTGTCTCTCCATGCGATTGGAGTTTGCATCCACCGCCAATCTGTTACACAAGACTAAACGTCTGGGTGCCTTTAGGTTTGCCATTGTATGATAACGTATGAGAATGATGGACTAATAATTTTGTAAAGTTTGTTAGGAATGAGAGAGCGATGTGGTTAGGATGTGGGCTAAATACAACATCTGTGAATTTGGAACGATCTAGAGAAACATGAATCGGTAGTCAATTAAATGAAGATTGCGTTGCAAATCTAGTCCTTGGGAAGAGAAGAATTGCCACGTGTATAGTATAGTTAGCGGGAAGAAGGAAATGACTAAAATGCCCTTACATGCAAGGCACATGAGAAACATAACGGGAGCTTCGTTAGAGAAAACGGTTGGTGGACGATTTTGCAATGCCACGTAGGATAGAGAGACACTTTTGAAAATAAGTTTCTATCACGGAGTATTTTGCATAAAGGACAAGTTTAAGGACATAATTTTCAATTTACCCCATTTTTTATTATGTAATAACCAAAATACGTGAAAGTATAATTACATTGTACATAAATGTGTAGTTTCTTCTGCGTGCACCTTTAAGCAAGTTTCAATTACTTTTAAAACTTTCATGATATCCATTTTGACCACTCTCAAAATCATACATGGGCCATCCATGCAATCTTTAATTTTGTTATAGTTTTACAAGTGATGTGATGTGTCGCCTACTTGCTTGTGTCGATTAACTTTGTTTAAAACATGTTGTGCATGTGTTACAGGCAGGGTTCTAAATAGCGCGCTATAGCGGCGTCATAGCGTCGTCATAGTGCGAAGCGTGGCCTCCACGTTACGAAACAGGCAAAGACGTCGTCTCTAGGCGTTGCGTGCAATATAGCGTCATATAGCGTGATAAAGCGCGCTATAGCGCATAGCGTGACGAGTTTTTTTGAAGTATTTAAAGGATTTTCTAAAATTTGAGATTTATGCTTGGATTTACTAATATTTTGGATTGATGCTTGAATTTAATAATATTTACTACTCATATTATTTTAAACTATGATATAATCTATAAATCTATAAATATTTTTTGCCGCCTTAAGTCACGCCTTAAAAACGCCATGTCGCTACGCCTCACGCTAAAGCTTGAGGCTTGGCTATGCCGCTACGCTACGCTTCACGCTATTTATAATGTTGGTTATAGGGATAAAATATATAACAATATATTCAAGATGGAGGCTAAATGCCGTTCAAAAAAAAAATGATGAACCAGAATATTAAAAAAGTTCAGGGCTTTGTCTACCAAATAATCAAACAATGACGATTATTTTATAGGTTGATATAAATAGAAGTTTAATTTACATGAAACTCTAACTAGTTTCATGCATGTGGCTGTTTGATGCTATAGGTTTAGTATATTGCAATATTTGTCAAATATTAACCCTAAAAAACAGAAGATAAAAAAAACACAAGATCCAGGTTAATGAAACTATTCAAGAATCCAAGATCTATAAGAAAGTGCTTGTAATTTACATAACCAACTTTGTAAAACTGTAAATGACGACACTAGTCGATAAGGACACACTTAACATCAAAAGTGCCAATGTCCCAAGAACCAAACTTGGCCTAGTGTTCATCAAGTACATTTGTAACATCCCCATGGCTTCACATACATCTTTGTTATAATCCTCGTAATACTCTTTCTCCCATTTCATCCAATTCTCCGATATCGTTGGTGGCAAGCCGTCCATCTCCTCCATCTCAACTTCCTTAATCCGCATTCTTAGCACAATCATGTTATCGTCCACTAGCTTGCCTTTATCATTGGCCCCTCTTTCCGCATTCACAACAAACAATTTAGTTCGACGACATAACATAGCATTTTGAGCACAATGATTGTGGTGGTGAAGGCGACGGCCGGAAAAGATGGTATTGGGAAATGATATTGTTTCCATTGCTTGTGAAAGTGATCAGTATTTTGTGTTTAGGAGTACAATATTTTTTATGATAAGGGTGGGATGTATATATAGGAAAATCTTTTTGGGTTCAAAGGTAAAGTATAGAGTACGTGTATGGTAAGTCTACTCTTCAAGCCTGCATTTATGGGTGAAAAGAAATTACGGCTAACTAAAACGTGTAAAAAAATAAAATATTACTTGCACTTAAACGTTTTCGTGCGCAATTTTGCTTAAACAAATATCCTACCCCATGTTTTGTATTAATAGACTGTCCATTATAAGCTTACTTTATAAATGTATTTATTCGGATTATATCCAAAACACGTGGAATTGAAGTATAATTGCATGCATTATACATATATTCTCAATTTAACTCAACCACGTTGTTTATTCTGTGTGCACTGTTAAAGAAGTTTCAATCACTTTCAAATTTAAAACTTGCTGTCGTTTTTAAATATCTAAATTTTGTAACTCACTTACTATAACAGGTTGTTAAATAATCATGGTACCCATATCAGTTAATAATGTGCCTTAATTATTTCTTATTGTTTACGGACAATAATGTTCTACGCAACATTCTAAACATATTTTTTTTTCAGCTACGTCTCACACTCTCACAAGAGGTTTTCATTAGTGATCGATTTACCGGACTCAATGGGTGTTACAAAGTAATCCCTATCCAAGGTTTACCGGCACCAGGGTTGAGTGGGTTTCCCTCGTAAAAAATATACAGAAGACATGACCTTTGTACACACTATATGCATGGCTCAAGTGTCGTGTGATCCATGCACATGCATTGCCGGCAATTTTTCTATGATCGTACTTATCAAATTATGACAACGCTTATATTTTTTGACACTAAAAGTCGCTTACCGTGTATCTTGTTTAATAGTTTCACAATGAATAAAAGGTGTAGTTTATTTTAATAAGGTTGTTTAAAATATGTCGTTATTATCTTTATTTGACAAAAGTTCAATGTAGATTCAAAATTTATTATAGATCCAATCAACCAATCATAGCCACCCATTTTTCATTAAATAAAAAAGACACACTTTTCATCTTTTTTTAAAAAATTAAATATCTCACAAACCGTTAATCGTTACGCAAAACGAAGCATACCATCGCGATGAAAATTAAATCATCTTTCTATAGAGGGGCATTTCTATATACTTTCGATGAACTTTTTTTCGATTTTTTTTCAAGTTACGTCTGAAAAAATCACATGTGATTTGAGATACAAATCACATGTGATTTTTTCAGACGTAGCTGAAAAAAAAAATTAAAAAAAAGTATGTCGAAAGTATATCGACGTGCCCCTCTATAGAAAGATAATTTAATTCTCTTCGCGATGATGTATTTATTATCGATTAACGATTTACCGTTTGCAAGATATTTTATTTTTTTAAAAAGATGAAAAGTAGTTTTTTTTAATTTATTTAAAAAATGGGTGAATGTGATTGGTTCATTTGATCTATGATAAATCTTAGGTCTACATTGATCTCAACTCATCTTTATTTATTATCTTTATAAGTCGGTTTTAAGTTTTAACCATCATCAAATCAAATGGCCTAATCGTAAATTAATCTTATTTCCTCACAAGAGAATAACAGATTAAGCCTTGCTAGATGTGTAAATTTTGAGTGATTAGGAAAGGGTCGAAAGCAGTATCGGAATTAATTCGGTGAAACCGTGTATATCAGATTAAAAAAGACTCCTAATTTATCGGATAACCCAAACAGAGAAAATTTGTTATGTTTACGTACTCTGCGTGGGAGGGTTGTAAAACTTCGGTGTTGCAACCCGTCGCATCAGTGATAGTGCAGCTACATTGGCAAAGACTTATAGCCAAATGTAGAATGGGAAGTTTAGACACTTAGGTGTCACACATAACATGATTCGTGAACTTATCATGAATGAGGTGGTTTCTATAGAGTTTGTGAGGTCTTAGCAAAATCTAGCTGATCACTTGACGAAAGGGTCTGGCTAGGGACTTGGTTTTAAAGTCGGCTAAAAGGATATGTTTAAAGTCCATCATAGCCACTGAAGGTTAAGACACCCAATTCCCTCATGAGAAAACTTGGGAGCTGAATTTAATATGAAAAGCTTAATGATTATGGGATTGGAGCACATGTATCTACATAGCATCCCAAGGACGTGCTCGAATATGATGAAAGTTCAGGCTGAAAGGTTTCTTCTTAATTGTTCAAATATTTAAAAAGTGCAAAGCAGATGCATGAATAAAAAGGGAACTACTTATGTGAATGTGAAGTTTAGCCGCTTTAGATAGCTTTGGGCTTTTGGCTTTAGAAACATTCATGAATTGGATATGCACACATGGCTTATATTGTGTCGGGAGCATTTAAGTGTTTGAAAACATTATCTGTATGTTATCATCAGTTACACAAATGGGTTGAAGGGTTCAATTTTTAGAACATCCTGATTCTCGGGTATTTGAACGTGTAATGTACTAAGGTGAAAATTAAATCTTTAAGACATTTTTATTTAGGCATTGGTTTTGTTTTATGTTTAATTTTCATGCAAAATGAATTGTACTAAATTAGGGAGGATTGTTAGAAATTTAGTTCAATTATAGGTTCAGTTCACACCTAGTAATGGGCTTAGAGGTGCGGAGTGTACGCCCATCTGGTCACTGACTACCCTGAATTCGATAGTGGGAAATGGAATTCAAGACATTGAAGAAGTTCAGTGAGTTAGTTCTTCAGTGAGTGTAACTTTGAACTGAGTGACAGTCATCAGGCTTGATGAGTTCAGCTTCATACTCTTTGAGTAGTAAGCTGAGGGATCTCATCAAGGTGTAACTCATTAGAGGTTGTATTCTCAGCGGGTTATCTCATCAGTGAGTCTTTTCAGTCTGAACACTTCAGCATGTATGCTCTTCAGTGAGCTTGTTGATGAATGTTCAGATCTCTGAACATATGACTAAGCTGGAATGAATTCAACTAACTTGTAACTGCTTTGATTCATTCAAAGGAAGTTATAATTGTAATTAATGACCACGTTTAATTGTTTATGTAACCACTAATTCTTATAAATGGATGATAATTATGAGGAGATTAATGGGCCGATTAATTATCATAATTTTATTTAACTAGGTTTGAGTAATCTTTCCTATAGGAATCATAAATGAATGAGATGGACACATAAAACATAAACACTTAGAAGCAAAGGGTTTCGCTTTGTGCCAAAAACAAGAACAAACACTTGGTCTTATTCCAAGAAGGTATTCGTGTAACCCAACATAAGGTCAAATATTCTTCTTTAAAAAGTTATAATACGATTTTAAGTGATATTTGGTACCCATTGATTATATCTTTACCATGTTATGGGACAATAACAACCTACATGTAATAACCAAAATACGTGAAAGTATAATTACATTGAACAATATACTAAAGTTCGTTACGGTAGGCGACAAAAGCCTATATTTTTTGGTTGGGCTCAGTGTGGCCTATTTCTTTAGCCCAACTAAAATACGTTGGAATGATTACTGAAGATATTGTTATATGTGGCATCAACATGTTATTATACACCGCTCCAGTTCACCGCCGCTTCCATCTAGAACCATCAACATCTTCTTCCTCAATATTTATTGTAGAATCTTAGTAATCCTATAACACATATACTAAAATGGAGAAATCTAGAGAGGGAAAAAGAGTGAGAGGAAGTTTCTAGTGAGAGAAAGTGAAAGAGAAAACAATGTATTACTATGTGTGAAATGAAACAACCAACCACCCTTTCCATGGCATGGAAATGGTATTTATACTACATACATGGCCGGTGAGGGCTTGGCTTCCATGGGGTTTCCATGAGCTTTCTATGTGCCTTGGACTAACTAGCCATATTTATACTCCTATTGTTGTTTTCTCTTAATTTTGAAAGCTTGGATAAGACATCTTTCTTGAAATTCAACTATAACACTTCGTCACTTCGAGAGAGACGTTCGGTATCGGAGTGACGGAAACTTATTTGAAATTATTTGACTTTAATACTCCGTCATTTCAAGAAAGACGTACGGTATCAGAGTAGCGGAAGTCTTGAAACACATACTTGAGCTTTCATGATGTCTTTACTTTTGTCGGTCAAGTATGAGCATGTGGCTTTGAATCTTGACTTGTCTTGATCTAATAGCTGCGACCATCGGGTTACCTGCATGAAAGGGTTAGTGATAATCAACAAGTATGGACGAAGTGGCTTTGTCACTTCGTCGAATACAGTTGTAATAACCACGGTTTCTCGTTAATCAGTATAAATACTGCCTGTGATCAGGTAGAATTTCGAGGAATCTCCTTGACATGGTTTCGCAGCTGTACTAGCCGTTCTCATTACCGGAGCGTCTCAAAGCAGACAACATGGTAAAAGTAAACCGGTAAGTTACTATCTTCCCGATTAAGCCGTCAATTCATGTTTATCTTTCCTATGTCTAAATACCTTTGCGAGGCTTCCCATGGACATAAGATTGAAAATTGATTTAGAAAATCAGTCGGTGTGTCAAGATGCAAACGGTTTTTATGACACACCAACAGTTTTATCTTTTTCAAAATTCATTCGTCAATACATAAGCTGGACCGAATCGATATCCAGTATCACAAGTTCGATCCGTGTAGGATCTCACAAGTCACCTACCAAGAGCTTGTTTGATGTTGGCTCAAGCAGGATTTCATCTTCATTGTGACTACTTAAGTATCACTCGGATGTTCTGGCAAGATCACAAGGATAATGTGTAGGACTCTTGATACATTTCTTGTTTTTCACATTGTGTGAATTAGCAAGCATATTTTGGATAAGTGTCATAATGAGACTTATGGATGATCTCTTTTGGCTCTAGACTCAATAGTGCACACTTGGTTTTAGTAATACCTTTTCAATACCAACTAACTCGGAGTGAGAAAGTCAATAGAAATGTGTTTAATCTCTGTGAGAAATGAAACAAAAATCTTTTGAGAGATTCTGAGTTGCTAGGGAGGGCTATGCATTGCATCACTAGGTCCATGATGTTAGTCTTCAATGTCAGCAATCATCTTTGTGATTCTGACAGCAGATGTATTGACCCGGTTTCTGCCTATGTGTAAGAAGGGCTTCTTTCTTTTCACCCTTTATCTTAACTTTTCTTTTTAATTCTTCAACCCCTTCAGTGCTTACCGAGACTTCATAACTAGTACCTTGTTGGGTTTGTTCCAGTACTAGATCCATCCCAGTCAGCATTTTTCCTTTATTCTTACTTTTACTCCTTTTTTATATCATACCTATGGACTTCTACACTAACTAGTGGAATGTCCCTGGGTAGATCCCTCCGGTTCTGGCTGGATCATGGGAATAAATACCTAAACGTAACCACCTTATAACTCCAATTAATTACAAACATGGTTGGTCTTTTGGTATTATTTGTAACACCCCCAAAAATCACAACATCGCAGTAGAATACCACTTGGGGTGCTACTTCATAGTTCATACACACAAGTTACAGAAAGCGACCTCAAAAGAGACGTTTAATAAAATGTCACATTCGATTAAAATTTTAGAGTAAAATCAGGTCCCAATAATTTATAATTTAACAAGATTACAAGATTTCAAACGTGGATCATTTTGTATATTTAAGGAAAAATAGTTATCGAATGTGAAGAAAACCAAGTCCTTGAAGTTTTAATATCCACGCGACTCGAATGCTCCCAATGCTCAGCTAGCAATATGATAACCTAAGAAAATACATCAAAAAACGTCAACAATAATGTTGGTGAATTCATAGGTTTAAGTAAAATCAGTATTGAAATAATTTAAGAAATATTTCAGTAAGAAAAGTAGCGTTACAACATTTCAAAGTATTATTTCCGAAATCCAAGTAGTGATTCAATAAATCAAACAATGTTTAGAAGTGGACCACAAGATTTAAGTAATAACAGACTAAGTACGTATTCCGTAGTCCAAAGTAGGTATTATAGACAAGGGAATCAGATTCACCAAGTCTAAATATAAAACAAGTATTATTGCACTAAGCTTATGGCACCGAAACCTTAATGTACTTCAATTAATAGATTGGAATGCCCCACGAAAGTAGGATGTTCTGCCAAACACCCTAGAAAGTAATACCTTAAATGTTAAATGCGCCACATGGTTATCTAGAAACCATATCCTGGGCGGGGATGGTCAGTCCCGATAGATCTATCCACAACACTCGCGCTCACTACAATAGCAATTGATGGTTCATGATACGGGGCTTAAATGGCAGAGAAGGTACTTAGGCATTAATATCAGGCATAGCATACAGTTTGAAACAACATTTGTGTCCAAAGGTAAAAACATGCATAGAAAATCAAGCTTAGTAAGTTCATAAGTAATCAACCATGCATTAAAAGTCATGTAGTAAGCAAGTAAAAGCTTTAGTAAAAATAGTCATGTAACACTTAAGTAGTAGAAATTAATAAGTTTGCTTGGTAAAACGAGCATGTACTCTCACCCTGAAAATAGTTATGAAAACCATTAAAGAAGAAATGATGGGGCTATGAACTCACTGGGGAGTTATGAAGACCAGAAGTAGATGAATCTTCAGAAGAGCGAGAAGCGTCTAAGAACAACCTAAAAGATGTGACGCGGCTTAGAATGATAGAGATGATCGATACCTAAAAATAAATCGAGTGATCACGAGATATGTTTCCGAGATATGCATGGCATTGCATTATAACTTAACCGAAGTATTATTATCCCCAAATTGGTATACAACCTGTACTTGTACTACATTAAGTATCTACTAAGTCTCGCTTAGCGATTCTTATCTTATTACTATGTGGCCGCACTTTTATTTCTCAAGAAAAGGCGTAAAACTATGTTGCTGAATTTTAGTCAATTTTACAAGACCGTATCTCTTAACCTATAAAAGATACAAGGATGGAGCTTTCACTCATGGAAAGATACGTAAGTCTAGTTTCCAGAATATTAGGCCTTTCAATGAAACCATTTACCAATCCACAGGAAATTTGTTTTTACTAATCATAACTCAAAACAGAAAGTTCGATGAATTTCTAACGCTTATGGTTTTGGCCATAAATCCTATTCTATAATAGAAATCAAGTTGAATCCAAAGAGAGATGAAAGATTATGATGTCTATTGTTTTAAAATGTTTTAAAAACCCAACACTTTAGTGCAAAAATCTGGAGTTAAATCCCTTTTTTCAAACAGTAGTTCAGAACTGACTAGTTTCCGTAAATCGGTCATATCTCACTCATCTGAAGGAGATATGGCTCTAGCCAACTCGACACATGTACTTTGAACTTATTTCTACAACCCCATCAAATAATCCAGACCTTCTTAGGCCAAACGTTTGCTGCAATTAACCCATTTATACTGCTGGTCTGCAGCAGTCCTAAGTTTTCCTACCAAACACTAATATTGACGTATTTTCCAAACCGTGATAGCTATTAAAGTGAATCCACTTAGAGAAGTTAGATTAAGATGCATAATACTGAGATTAGCTTTCCTATCCTATATTTTAGGGTATTAACCTAGAGTTTAACTTGTTTTCCAAATGATGTTCCAGATTTGACTAGCAATCGTAAAACGGCCATAACTCTCACATCCGGGGGATTTGATAAACCATCCAATTAGCCACATGTAGCTAAGACATAAATCTATCCAACCATGTAATTTCCCAGTAGGCCATAAGCCAAAAATATTTCGTAACATGGCCGACAACCTACTGATCTAAAACAACCCTTAAATCTATCTCAAAACTCCATCAAAACTCATTCAAATCACAATCTAACCTCATGCAATGCCCTAACATATCTCATAAACATATCTCAATCATCAATACATGATGTTCATGATCAACGAAGAATCAAATGAATCATGAACATGCATGCTTATAAAAGATCAAAATCAAGCTCATGCATTCAAAGAAAAATTAAATCAATATAAAGATGGAACAAGAGGCTTACAAGCACAATAGAATGGAAAGAAAAATCAAAACAACAACCCCTTGGGTTGTGTTCTTGCTGCCGTGAACGAAGAGGACCAAAACCAAACCCAAATCTTGATTTCGTTGCTCCAAATCTTGATTAAAAACTTATTATCAAACCCTTGATACTTTAATTGCACCAAATTAGATTAAAAACCCAATAACCAAAAGTTTAATAAAATCATGAACTTTTTAATACTTGATGCATGATGAATTTTAATAGGAAAGATTGATGGGGTTTTATGTAGGAATGATATTAGAGTAGGATGGAAGTGATTTGGTGAATTTTTGATGGTGGTGGTGTTGGTTCTTGTTGTTGCAGTCGAACAAACAGAGAGGAGAGGGAGAGATTTTGTTTTTGACTGTTAATACTATGTTCTTTTATAAAGGAAGTGATATATATAAGGAAGCAATCTAGAGTGTATCGACTCATAAAAAAATGGAATGTTGGGTTTGGTTTTTGTGTAACCGGCTATAAGGGGATATGGGCTTGGGTTGTAGTATTTTTTTTATATATATAAAGGAGTTGGGTTATATATGGGTTAAGTTTATAAAAATAAAAAGATAATAAGGGGGTGTTTGGTTTGTCACTTTGTAGGAGCTAATAAAACATAAGGGGTGTTTGGTTTACATGTTATGTTTACAAATTATATTATTTATTTTTTATTTTTTTAAAAACATTTATACCACAATATTCGTTTTAAAATACTTAGTTAAAATATTCACAATTTTAAAATCACTATTTTGACGCGGTTTCGGCCAAACGCGAATAAAAGATGAAAAATAATTAAAATAAATTAAATAAGCCCTCATGGCTAAAATATGACATTCGTTGATTTCTCGATCGATAAAACGGATAAACTCCAATTGTAAGATTCGCGAGAGTTTTAAAATTGACGATTTTAATGAAAACCGACTAAAATAATAAAAATGAATTCTTTAAAATTTAGGGAGTAATTATAAGTTCGGAATAAGTAGTGACCTTAAATACGGGGTTTTACATCCTCCACTCCTTAGGGGAGCGCCGTCCCGGTGCTCAATTCACCTTATTCGTCTACGATTTACTTATGAAGAGATGAGGAAATGCTCAGGTCCTCATTGAGGTTTCCAACGAAAATTAAATGAACCAAAGTCAAACATCATATATATGTAATGAGCATGAGCGAACGGATTGAATGTCGTGAGAATCCTTAAAAAGGAAAGATAAAATACATGACTCGAAGAAGAAGCCATTGGAAACGAGGAATTTAACAAGTCGTCAATTTTTGGAAGCGATTAAGGGTTCATTACTATTAGCTTATCAAGTTCGCCACGGTCGATACAAATTTGGAAAATCCATATACAAAATAGATCAAAAGGAGTTCATAGCCCCAAAAGATGGATTCCTGTACACACGCTATGTTGGATACCAAACACTAACACCTTTATAATAATACTACTGTACAAAAATGTTTTGTCCCATCCTTAGTACTAATCAATTTATAAACTTATGGTTCGGGGCTTCGGCGGTTTATAATTTCCTTATTCAAATAATAAGCGTCCCAGTATCATGTTTAATAAGACGATGTATAAATCATCCTACGTTAATCATGCCGACGACAAAACACAATATCAAAAATAATGTTTATCAATAAGTAAAAAGGTAGTGTCTACTTTGACTGATTAAAACAGCATGAATCTTTAAAATGCATAAGAAGTAACAGAAGAGTAATTGAACGTTAGTCCATCAGTTCCAAAGGTAAGGGCAAAAATGACGGGACGATCCAAGGTGACAAGATAAAGCCATACTCCCCTCAATAGTAAGATTTTCGGAACAATGATAACAAACACAACATACGCGATTCAAAGAGCATAAAGAAGAGTTTTCGGTCACGTAAAGACGAGTCGAACAATAAATTACTAGTAGAATGACAAAGTACACCGAAAGTCTATTATCAAAAAGGAAATAAAAAAAATTTACGATAATGTTTCCGGAGATCACCGCTGCGCTCCTAAATATCAAGAAAAGAGAACTTATTTATTGACTTACCATAGTACATACACATATGTAAGGTATTATCATTACATAAACATATCGTGCCCCTTTGCAATCACAGACTTAATGGACCTATATTTTCAAAAACCGTAATAGGTATAAAACGAACGTTTTTCTCACCTTAAACAAGAATTAAGACTCTAGTTATACTGAGATTACAAGAAATCACAAAGAGTTAAGAACCTAAGATAAAGATATCAATTTTACCATCATGTGCCAAAACAGATTATTTTTAAAACGATATCTTGTTCTATTGTTTTTAGCATAATTCCCATTTTATAAATCCATTTGACCCAAAACGAAAGCCCATGTTTAAGTTTATCTGAATCCTACAGGTTTTAATCGGAAAATGGGGCACTTAATATAAAAATATTGGTCTCAAACTCATTTTGAAAATCTGGGCATAATTTATGATTAGTTTGGCCGTTCGAGTCGTAACACATTTCATTGGGAATATTTACTAATTATCCAAAGAAACCGCATGGTCCTCAATGTTTTTACCTTTCACACCGATGTATACACCAAGTAGCCTCCAAGTCAAATAAAATTAGTTATAAGCCTAACTATCTGCATTATAAATTATGGGTACACACTAAGTTATTTACACGGTTTGGTCGTATCGTCAACCATCCGAAGAGTTTGGCAACCATCCAACTCGCAAATAATACCTAGCATATTAGCCTATTCATAATAGCAAAGATAGCAGTAGGAATATAAGACGCCAAAAAATTTTCCCCATAAAATACCATCTTTACTCGAAAGTTCCCAAAAAATAGCCGAAAGTAATCATAAATAGCAACACTTATAGGAACTACTGATATAATATTATAAATTTATATATATATATAAAATATATATATATATATATATATATATAATATTAAATAGAATATAAATAGTAGATATAATATATATATAATTATGGCGGTGATCCTAAGATAAGCGTGAAAGAATTTGATAGGAGGGAGAAATCTCATATATAACGAAGCATCCATATATAATACTAGTATTGTACTTCGAGAGAAAAATAAGAAAACATAAGTACTCTCACGATAATTCGGAATTGTCACCGTATATATAACCTACAGATATAAAGAAAATAATATGAACGTCATAAATAGACGTATGTGAGGAAAAATATAATCAAAAGCATTATATATTAATTATTAATATAATAGTAATAAGGATGCAAAAAGGAACAGTATAATTTACCGGGAGCAAGCGCGCGCGGATATCGAAGATAAGGGTGAAGGACTCTTTACATTTAAAACAAAAACTGTTATAGTCAAGAGTTTATAAACGACCTAGTTTCACTATAACGAGTGCTCTGATACCACTTTGTAACACCTCCAAAAAATCACAACATCGCAGCGGAATACTAACTTGGGGATTCTACTTCATAGTTCATACACACAATTTACAGAAAGCGACCTCAAAAAGAACGTTTAATAAAATTCTCATCGATAAAAAATTTTACGAGATACAATCCGGTTCCGCAAAATTAATAATTTAACAAGATTTACAAGATACAAAAACGTATCATTTAGTATATTTAATGAAAATAAGTATCGAATGTGAAGAAAAACCAAGTTCCTTGTAAGTTTAAAAATATCCTTTGCGACTCGAATGCTCCCAGTGCTCAGCTAGCAAAATAATAACCTGAGAAAATACATGCAAAAACATCAACAATAATGTTGATGAATTCATAGGTTTAAGTAAAAGCAATATTGAAATAATTCAAGTAATATTTCAGTAAGAAAGTAGCGTTACAATATTTCAAAGTATTATTTCCGAAATCCAAGTAGTGATTTAATAAAATCAAATAATGTTTAGTAGTGGACCACAAGATTTAAGTAATAGCAGACTAAGTACGTATTCCGTAGTCCGAAGTAGGTATTATAGACAAGGGAATCAGATTCACCAAGTCTAAATATAAAACAAGTATTATTGCACTAAGCTCATGACACCGAAACCTTAACGTACTTCAATCAATAGATTGGAATGCCCCACGAAAGTAGGATGTTCTGCCAAACACCCTAAAAAGTAATACCTCAAATGTTAAATGCGCCACATGGTTATTTAGAAACCATATCCCAGGCGGGGATGGTCAGTCCCAATAGATCTATCCACAATACTCGCGCTCACTATAATAGCAATTGACAGTTCATGATACGGGGCTTAAATGGCAGAGAAGGTACTTAGTGTTAGGCAATAATAACGATGCATACATACATACAGTTAGAAATAATACAACAAATTCTGTCCAAAGTAAAACATGCAAAGTCAAATCAAGACTTAGAAGATATAAGGAAAATCACCATGTATTAAAATCATTAGCTAAGCACGTAAAAAAAACAACAGCATTAGTAAACATAGTCATGTAACACTTAAGTAGTAGAAATTAATATTTTGCTTGTGAAAAACGAGCATGACTCTCACCCATAAAATAGTTATGTAAATCCATTAAATGAAGAAAGGATAGGGGCTATGAACTCAACCGGGAGAATTATGAAGAACCAAAGAAGTAATTGATACATCACACGAGCGATAAGCATCAAAGAACAACCTAAAAGATTGACGCAAGCTTAAATGATAGAGAAAAGATCGATACCCTAAAATTAAATCGATGTGTAAACACGAGATAGTTGTCCGGAGATATGCATGGCATTGCATTATAACTTAACCGAAGTATTATTATCCCCAAATTGGTATACAACCTGCACTTGTACTACATTAAGTGCAAGAAAAGGCGTAAAACTAGGTTGCTGAATTTTTAGTCAATTTTACAAGACCATATCTCTTAACCTATAAAAGATTCAAGGATGGAGCTTTCACTCATGGAAAGATACTTAAGTCTAGTTTCCAGAACATTAGGCCTTCAAAGAAGACCTATTTACCAAACCACATAAAATAAGTTTTTTACTAATCATAACTCAATAACAGAAGTTCGCCTGAAATTCAACGCTTACGTTTTTGGCCATAAATCCTATTCTATAATAGAAATCAAGTTGAATCCAAAGTGAGATGAAATATTATGATGTCTAGTGTTTAACAATGTTTTAAAAACCCAACACTGTAGTGCAAAAATATGGAGTTAAATCCCTTTTTCAAACAGTAGTTCAGAACTTACTAGTTTTGAAAATCGTTCATATCCTCACATCGCAGAGAAATATGGCTCCTAGCCAACTCGACAACATGTACATTGAACTTATTCTACAACCCCATCATATAAACCAGACCTTCTTAGGCCAAACGTAAAGACTTGTCACCAACCCGAAAAAACCCGATGCATTACCATCACCGCCTACCCCAATAAACTCACCACCCACAAAGATAATATGTACTAAAAAACCAAACCTATATATCAATAACATATGAATCCACTACTCTCATTTCTAAAAGTGCATCCACCAAACTGAGATATAGCATTCCCTATCCTATAATTAGGGTATTAACAATAGTTTAACATCAATTTCCAAATTATGATTTCCGAGATTATGACTAGCAAATCTTAAAACTGCATAACTCTCACATCCTTTGTGTATATGAAAAACCAACCAATAAGCCAACATGTAGCTAAAGGACATAAATCTATCCAACCTAAGTAATTCCCAGTAGGCCTTAACCAAAAATATTTCGAAACATGGCCGACAACCTACTGATCTATAAACAAACCCTTAAATCATTTCTCAAAACTCCATCAAAACTCATTGTTTTATATATCTTTTTTTATTTTTTTTCAAATCACAATCTAACCTCATACAATGCCCTAACATATCTCATAAACATATCTCAATCATCAATACATGATGTTCACGAGATCAAGCCAGAAGAATCAAATAGAATCATGAACATGCAAGCTTATAAAAATCAAAATCAAGCTCATGCATTCCAAAGAAAAATTAAATAATATAAAGAATGGACAAAGAGGCTTACAAGAACAAAGAATGGAAAGAAAGAATGCAAAACAACAACCCCTATGTGGTAGATGTTCTTGATGCATTGGTGAACGAAGAGGAACCAAAACCAAACCCAAATCTTAGATTTCGTTCTCCAGAATCTTGATTTAAAACTTATTATCAAACCCATGATCTTTAATTGCAACCAAATTAGATAAAAAACCCAATACCAAAAGTATTTAATAAAATCATGACCTTTTTAATACTTGATGCAATGATGTATTTAATAGAAGAGATTGATGGAGTTTTTGTAGATGAATATTAGATTAGGAAAGGAAGTGATTTGGGTGATTTTTTAATGGAGGTGGGTGTTGGAACTTGTTGTTAGCAAGTCGAACAAACAGAGAGGAGATGGACGAACATTGTTTTTTTTTGACTGTTAATACTATGTATTTTTTTATAATGTAATTGATATATATTATATATAAATATATATATAATATAATAATAGATATATATATATATATATATATATATATATATATATATATATATATAAGGAAGCAATCTAGAGTGTATCGACTCATAAAAAAAATAGAATGTTGGGTTTAGTTTTTTTGTAACCGGCTATAAGGGGGTATGGGCTTGGGTTGTAGTATTTTTTTTATATATAAAGGGATTAGGTTATATATGGGTTAAGTTTATAAAAATAAAAAGATAATAAGGGGGTGTTTGGTTTGTCACTTTGTAGGAGCTAATAAAACATAAGGGGTGTTTGGTTTACATGTTATGTTTACAAATTATATTATTATTTATTTATTTTTTTAAAAACATTTATACCACAATATTCGTTTTAAAACACTTAGTTAAAATATTCACAATTTTAAAAACACTATTTTAACGCGGTTTAAGCCAAACGTGAATAAAAGATGAAAAATAATTAAAATAAATTAAATAAGCTCTCATGGCTAAAATATGATATTCGTTGATTTCTCGATCGATAAAACTGATAAACTCCAATTGTAGGATTCACGAGAGTTTTAAAACTGACGATTTTAATAAAAACCAACTAAAATAATAAAAATGAATTCTTTAAAATTTAAGGAATAATTATAAGTTCGGAATAAGTAGTGACCTTAAATACGGGGTTTTATTGCTCCCCCTTAACATGTGCATCGATATTCGAAAAATGTTTAGCACATGAAGGGAGAAGCTTGCAATTGAGTCTTTTAAATTCACATCTTTAGCCATATATTTTAATCACATTTTATCACCTTATCAAAAAGGCTAAACCCCTTGATATTTTGGATATCAATTAATTCAAATATTAATGCGTTTGGGGAAAAAATGTCCAATTATTAACAAGCTTATTATTGGAACATTTTAATGCTCCCTCTCAATTTATGAGGGAATAATATGGTATATGAGTGTGTTAATTTGAAATTTTTTGAATTTACTAAGAAATTCTTAAAAATTCGCACTCAAATACTATATATATATGCCTACATCTATTCTTACACTACATATGTACATATTCAAAAATTTATAATATACGAGAAATTGACCTAAAATGGAGTAGGACACAATATGACAAAGTCATATTGTCCGTCCAAGCAGCCCGAAGTCATTTCGTCATTCTTTTCCTTACAACAAAACTTCTTATAAATTCCTCTCTATCTCCTCTCAAACAGCTGCGGATGATTGCTTGATCATGATGCGAGACCTTTTCCTGTCTAGTTTACTCTATTTTCTTTTGGCACAAGTATATCCATCTCACAAGCTGGAACAATACTCTTGAAGAACCTTCGAACAGTTGAGAGAGTGCCGTCATAGTAACTGTAGTGTTCATCCTAGCGCATCTCCTGTTTCTTTGGAACTTGTATTGATTATGATCCTTATGGGATAGTTGTAGGCAGTGTATGGGGGCATAATAGTGATGTCGGTATGAACGTCTTAGGCATGGTGATATTAAAGATTCTTCTGGTAGTTTTCGACTCCCAGTTGAAGGTCTTCCACACACTTAAGAATGACAACGCGTCTGGTAAATATCCGCTATGCCACGTTCAAGTCAAAAAGTTTATCTCTTTCCAAATTGGAGAGCTTTTTCTAAACCAAGAGAAGAAGCATGTCTTCAATATCACGCAGATTAAGTCTCGGGAAGTCTCGTTCTACGAACTTGTGAAGCTTTTGATCTTCTCTTCAAACAATAATATCATCCAAATACCCGTAATCATAGTTCTTCACAACTTTGACATGGGTTACTACAATGATTCTTTTAGTGGAGAATACATCATGTTTAGACTTCCTGTTGCTTGCATATCCATAGAAGCTTTGTCGTTTTGGACCCTAGTGAGAGATTCCCCACATAGCATATTTGTCATAAGCTACATTCACTGGACTCCATAGTTATGGAACCATGTCTTCTATGCCTTCAATAGTATCATACTTTGCAGCCTTGGTTTTTGTAGTAGAAGTTGTATATAACTTGCTTAAACTTCCACCTTTTAGATATTCGAGGTCGTTGTTAAAGAAGTAGTTAGCAGGAACTACTTGACGACCTTGATCTTCAATTAATGGTAGAGCCTTGCTGAGGTCAAATGGATATTCATATCCTTCAGGGTTCCTCTAGTCAAGTTTATAGGTAACAGCCTTATAACACTTTTCAAAATGAAATTTGAGTTCCACTCGGCTTTTGCATGTCCCTTTAAGTAGTTTGAAAGCTGGTCCAACAAGATGTTCTTGTGTCAGATTCTCAATCTTCAGATTATGCAAGACATATGCTGAGAAGTCGATGGGAGTGCTCATCAGCTCATCGAAGGTGGTGGGAGGTTTTTCTGCTTTAGCCATTTTGCTGATCCAAGTCTGTGGAGGTCTGAAATTAATTTGTTTGCCATCATTTCAATCAAGATCAGGAGTTGGAGGCCTATCTGGTTTCTTGAACCAATCAATCTTAGAAGCTTCCTTAACATTGGGTTGATCTTTAGTTTACCCATGTCACCTCCTTGATCTTGTGGCATCTCGGTGTCTGTAGTCTCAAATACTGGTTCCTCTGCTTAAGCAGACTTGCCAGATGATTTTGACTGAGACTTGGAGCCTTTGGATGAGCTTGATTTAGACTCTTTTGACTTAGAGCCTTTTGGAGGTTTAACGTCCTTTCTCGTCTTCTTTTTCTTCAACCCTTGGTCTGATCGAGCTGGAGGGTCTTCATCTTTGTCTTTTTCTTCACAACCTCTTTTTAAGGAATAAACTTTATCATAAGAGTTAAAGAGATCCTTATCAAGATGATAAGATTTGACCAGTGCATTGTAGAGGTCTCTGTGTTGTTCAGCAGCTCGATACGATTTACTTTTCTCTAACTTGTCAAACATGATTTTTTTTCAATTCAAACTCAGTGAGAGATGCTGCAGCCTCGTATGTTGATTGTGGTTAAGAAGAAGATTTAGCCAAAACAACATTCTCAAGTGATTCATTGATAGTACTCTGGATCACAGGAGTGGCGAAGTTTGATACTACCTTAGGTAGGATCTGAGGAAGTTAACTTTTGACTTCATCCTTTATAATATCTTTTATTGATTTCTCAACAACATCTATGTATAAGTTCCTCTCTTCGTGAGCTTTCTTTTCAAATTCCTTAGTGTATTACTAGAGAGCTGTTCGTGTAGCATATACAATTCTTGTACTCATAAGGTCATCCACTATTGTTGGAATTTGAGATTTGGCAGATTCGAGGAGTTGTGCAAATTGGTCAGCTTGTTTGAGTTGAGACAGTTCCTTTTCTAATGTAGAAACTCTTTGATCGAATCCAAACAGGGAAAAAAATCTAGAAGTGCAGGAATTGAGGTTGTAGTTGAAACGGTTGTTGGCGCAGGAGGTGGTGTCGTCATTTGTGGAATAGAAGAGAATGGTTGAATTAATGGAGGAACGATTGTTGCATGAATAGTAGAAGTTTCCGGGATAGCCGTCACAGGTACTGAGAGAATTGGGGGTGCTTGAGTGCTTGATTCTTCATGAGGAGCCTTGACATTCATCAAAGATGCTACTTCATCAACGATTGGTGGAGCGTTATCCAAGTTAAGAAATTTGCTTGCAAAGTCAGATGAAACAGAAGAGCTTTGCTTTGAACCTTCAGTCTTTTGAGAAGAAGTGAGTGTCACGTGTGCATCTTCAATGACTTGCTCATATGACTTTTCTTGAGAAGCACTTTCATGAGTAATGTTAGTCATCTCTGCATCACCTTTCCCTTCTGCATCACCTTTCCCTTCCTTTTCATGCTCTGTTCTTAATGATTTTATGTCCACATCCTTATACAGATCATCATACTCTTCTTCATCCATATTTTCAATATCATTATCAGATTCATCTTTCTATGGAGATTGAACATACTCTTTATCATGTTCTTCTTCTTCATAGTCTTTCAGAGTGAAAGAAGGATTCTCATCATCATCTAAATCTGTCCTTTCACTATCATGTGCATCATTGCCATCATCATCACTGTCAGCCTTATCATCGTCACCTTTACTGAAATTATCAATGTCGTCATAATTATCATCATCTTCACTGTTACCCCATGATTCATCATCACTCTCAGATTGATATTTAGGCACATCGGGAACCTCTAGTTTAGTACCAATTCCTTCATCTGTACCAGATGTCTTGCGTTGTTGCTCATTAAAAACCCCTGATTCAAAATCAGTTCCATCACCTAAGCCACTTGCTTGAGAGATATGAAAGTCTTTTTTGCTTTTCTTTGTAGCCTCCTGGAGTTGAGCTGCTTCCGATAGAGCTACATCAGAAAGTATTTAAAGAGCTGTAGTCGTTGTTTGATTGGTTAAATGTCATTGAAAATGATTTTCTAATGACTTTATGATATTACTGTTTTATTTCTAAAAACAACACCTCAAAAATAAGATTTCTCTTATTTTAACACATAAGCGCACTGACACGTACACTTACGGAATAAAGAAAGCACGGGTGTGCTGCAAAGTAAGCACAAGCCATGAAGTAATTCATTCATGAGAAAATAAATTCCCGTTATGAGGTCAAATTTCCTTTTTGAAATACTTACCTTGAAGATGATGACCGGGTTGCTATATGAAATAATAACAAGCCATTTTGGCATGTTTTAAAAGCTTTTGAACTTCTGCTCAAACTTCATTTACAGCCTTGTATCATTATTAAATGACATTTCTAAGGCCGTAAATGTTATCGATTTTCAGAAGACATGCCAGAGATACATATTTTTATATTTTTTTGATTTTTTAATTTTTAATTTTCTTTTTGAAAATTTTATTTAAAAGAAAAATATTTTTGTGTTTTTATGTTTTCTTATGTATATATGATACAGGATATACCACGAGTAACCATCTTTACTCGTCCTCTTCCTCTGTCAGACGTTTTAGCGTTTTCGGAGACATGCTTCTCATACCGAGCTTTTCGATCAAGAAATTGAATCTTTCTCTTGGCAAGGGTTTGGTAAAGATGTCAGCCAGTTGATATTCTGTCCGAACAAAGTAAAGTTCCACTATTTCATTCTCCACCTGCTCCTTTATAAAATGATAGCGTACATCGATGTGCTTGGCTCTTGAGTGTTGAATGTTGCTGCAACATAGAGCAATCGCACTTTGGTTGTCACAGTACAAAGGAATCTTATTGAATTGAAAACTATAATTTGTTAGCTATGAACGCATCCACCATCTAACAAGTTTGTCACCTAAGAATTGGGCACTTCCTGATGTACTGCGTCTAGTGTCCTGATACCCCGCGTGATTCGTATCTGCATATGCTGTTAGAGACATACCGGTATCCTTCGAGTACCAGAGATACATGTTAATGGCTCCCTTTAGGTATCGAAAGATTCGTTTAACCACATTTAAGTGCTTTTGGGTAGGCTTTGCCTGATACCGGACACATAAGCAGACTGCATAAATGAGGTCGGGTCTACTAGATGTCAGATACATAAGGGACCCAATCATGCCACGGTAAAGTATAGCATCAACGGGTGTCCCCTGTAGATCTTTATCCAGTTTATTCTTTTCCACCATAGGTGTGTCTACAGAATCACTAGTTAGCAAACCATATTTTTTAATAATTTCAGAAGCATATTTTGATTGATTTAGGAAGATGCCTCTAGGACTTTGAGAGATTTGTTATCCTAAAAAGAATGACATCTGACCCATCATCGACATCTTGAACTTAGTGGTCATCAGATTAGCAAACTCATTACACAAAACAGTATTAGTAGATGCAAATATTATATCGTCAACATAAATTTGTACCAGTAATAAGTCGTTTATTGCTTTCCATGTGAAGAGTGTCAGATCAACTGCACCTTTGGAGAAATGTTTTGAAATGAGGAAGCTTGATAGCATATCATACCATGCACGTGGTGCTTGTTTGAGACCGTACATGGCCTTTTTGAGCTTATACACATGCGATGGGTTTTCCTGATCAACAAATCCTTCTGATTTAGAAACGTATACCTCTTCTTTGAGCTCGCCATTTAAGAAAGCCGTTTTGACATTCATTTGGAAAATCGTCATATTCTTGTTGGCTGCATTTGCTACGAAGATACGAATGGCCTTCATTCTTGCAACCGGTGCAAATGATTCCTTAAAATCGATTCCCTCCTCTTGCCGAAATCCATGTGTAACTAATCTAGCCTTATTCTTTAGTACCTGCCAAATTCGTCCGTTTTGACCTTATAAACCCATTTTAGTTTGATCAACATGACTTTATCTGGACACGAAACCAATTCCCAAACTTGTAGCCTTTCAAATTCATGAATTTCTTCTTGTATTCCATCGATCTATGATGGTTCGGTCATTGCTTGTTTGAAGTTCTTTGGTTCTACAGAAGTTAGGAAGGCATCAAAATAACACCACATGGCGTCAGTTTGTAGTTGCTTTCTGGTGGAGACAAAACTAGAAGGATAGCCGATTACATTTGCTATAGGATGATCCTTAGTCCATCTACCAAGTAATTCGAATGGAGTGTGGATAGGTCTCATATTTGATGATGATCCCTGAGAAGTCGAATCTGCATGAAGAGATCATGAAGTGGATCATCATGAAAATGTGGTGTTGTTGGTGATTCTTCAAAACCTTGAGAAATAATTGGAGAATATTCTTGATCTTGTATTGATGGGATACTTGTTAATGGAGCATCTTGGTCAATTAATGTAGACACAGGTGAATCGGCTAAATCAACAGTTCTTGGTGCAACAACGACTGGAACTGGAGAGACAACAATTGTTGGAGGATTAAAGTATTCATCAAACATAGGTTGGAACAAACGATCCCAATCATATCTAGGTGGTGGATTACAAGGTTGTTGAGGAATAGGGTGTGAAACGAGTCCTGAACTGGATTTTGTAAGAGTCAATGATTGAAGCTCGGGTCCTGAACCGAGTTGTTTAGAAGCCATTGTCGTCAGCTCATCAAAATCGACATGGATAGTTTCAATGATTTTTCGGGTACGTTGGTTGTAGATACGGTAAGCTTTCTTCTTGGGTGCATATCCAATGAAAATGCCTATATCAGCTTTAGCTTGTAGTTTGCCTAAATCCTCACTATCATTGTTTGGATAGCAAAGTGCACCAAAGACACGAAGTTAAGATAGATCGGGTTTTCTGTCATGTAAGAGCTCATAAGGAGTTTTTCCATGGCGTCGCCGTATAATGGATCAGTTTTGGGTGTAACATGCGGTAGAAACTGCCTCGGCCAATAGAAATAAAGGAGCTTTTGCGTAGATTAACATTATTCGAGCGGCTTCAACAAGAGTACGATTTCGCCTTTCAACGAAATCATTTTGTTGTGGAGATCGTGCAACCAATGTTTCATAAGAGATACCAACACTCTCATAATAGCTATGCAGAGTTTGATTGATAAACTCAGTTCCATTGTCTGTACGAATGTTCCTGACAGGTGCATTTAATCTAACTTATATCATTTTCAAAAACTTAATTATGAAATCAGGAGCTTCATCCTTTTTATGCGAGAAACTTCACCCATGTGAACCGAGAGTAATTATCCACAATGATGAGGATGTACTTTTTCCCATTTATACTTGCAACACGCATAGGCCCGCAAAGATCCACGTGCAAAACATATAGTTTTTCCTGATTGGTGTCTTCAGATTTAGGTTTATGTGATTGTTTCTTGCTTTTGCCCATAGCACATGCCGAACACAGATGATCTTTTTCAAATTTCAATTTGGGAAGACCTCGTGCGAGACCATTTTTAGCCAAATGCTTAATAACACCAAAGTTCAAATGTGACAAGCGTCGGTGCCATAACCAGGATTTGGTCTTTGAGGCTTTGGACAAAAGACAAATTTGAGAAGACGCCATCATTTCCCCAATTGACAATGTATAAAGGTTGGTTTCTCGAGATCCTGAAAGTAAACCAACACCTTTTATGTTTTCTAAAAGCTACTTTAAGATATGAGTCGCAAAATTAACCAACAGAGAATAGATTGCGTCCTAATCCTTCCACATAATAAACCCTTGAAATTGTGATATTCCCTATCTGATAGTCACCATACCCCATAATCTTTGCAATCTGGTCGTAACCAAACTTGACAGTACTAAGAAACTTGTAAACAAAATTGGTGAGCTGAGAGCGATCTCCAGTCATGTGCTTGGAGCATCCGGTGTCTAAATACCACAAAAAAATTTGGACAACCTGAGATCGACAAAAGAAGAAGAAAATGAAGCAACTGAAGTATTGGATCCCCGAGATGTACCAGGTTCTATTTTGTTAGAAATCACAGATTTTGCAATCTGAGGTTTGCTATTAGAACCATTAGTCTTAGGTACCTTAGGTCTCCTAGTATAAACCTTAGTTACTACAGATTCTTGTGCAATTACTTCTAGAAGAATGAGTTCCCTAAGAGGCACTTTATTAGTGGCGGTAATCCTAGTTAAAGGGCACGCATTTCCAACTAAAGTGAAAGTCCTTCTTGTATGTCTCCAGTTATATCTAATTTTAGTAAACTCTTTTCCTGTAGGTTTCCATTCTTCTATCTTTTTAGCTTTCTTACCAGACTTAGATTTGGAACTCGCATTCATATCAGAAACAAATTCAAGAAAGCACAATTTACATCTAGCACCAAACATAGAACTATTACATTTAACGCACATTAGCTCAGAATTTGTATTTAATTTAGAATGCTGAACATTTGCATTTCTTGATGGTTCAACAACATAATTCGGTTTATTCAAACAAGACTTAACTATCCTAGAGTGGGCTTCTACTTTATTCTTTTTCTGGGTACTACTTGAAATCTACAGGATCCTATCATTCTTTGTATTGTCTGTAGACTTTGACCTACTAGATTTAGTAGACCGGCTTACTCTTATAGAAGTTGAGACAGAATTGTTAGAGGTCTGTTTGGTCTTTGTTTGGGAAGAGCCTAACTATTTTTAGGATATGCTTGATGATATGACGGGTTCAGCAAACCTAACTATTTTCTTTTCGTTGATAGGCGTGACATCAACTAATTTTTCATTAGGTTTGTGAATATCAGGGCAAGTATCTCTAACATATCCTAGAAACTCTTGAATCAGCTTAACATACTTACAGGCAGAGTAAGATGCACTATCTAAATGGTTTAGTGATTTGGCTTGTTCAATTATCTCCTTAAGAATAGCAGCTTATTTCATAGTGTGCTTAAGGTAGTATATGAGAGTTTCCTTATTATTCTTATCCTTAGGAGCCAAAGTTACTGGGTCAAGCTTATACATTCCTGGAGCAATAGCGATAGCATTTGACACTAGAGCAGCATTGCCAACTATGTATTTTCCTTTCAATTTCCTAAGATCATTTTTAATGCTGTTATGACAAAAACCTTTTCCTGAAGTTGAGCATTTAAATCAGTAATTTCAACAGTTGAATTAATTGAATGACCAAAGATTCAACATGTTCTTTAGCCCGAACACGTGATGGTTTAATTGAATCATAGAGTTGTTTATAAGTCTGTTTCAAATGCTTATTCTTAGCAATTAGTTTTGTCACCTTATGTTCCAGTTCTATGTTGATGGTTTCAATCTCATCTATGTCCTTTTTCATACAGTTTGTGGTGGAAGTTTTATTTAAACGTTTAACGTTTGCCTTCAACTTCTCGATTGTTGTGTCTTTTGCTTGAAGCTCTGCTTTCATATTGTCTAATTCAAACAATTGATTAAATAAAGGTTCAGTTTAGTTCACAAATGTGTTATTCTTTTGAAAAATTTCTTTATTGAGTTGCATTGCAAGTTCAAGAGAAATGCAGTGTTGTTTAAGTTTAGAAAAGCTTTTCGAAAGTCTATTATACTCATCTTTTTCAACCATATTGTGTTGTTTGATAAGCTTAGCTTCAAGTTCGAGACACTTGTTGCACATTTCCACATAATTCACAGAATCATTCATAGCAACAGAAGAATTCACATTTACATAAGTATTTATATCCAACGAAGAATTCACAATAATATTCACAATATCTTGAGAGATGATTTGATCCAAGAGTCGATCGTTTTCAATCAAAAATGATTTCTTTTGAATTTTAAAGCATTGTTTGTCTACATGATACTGTTGAACAACATCTTTTATTTGGTTAAAAACTATTTGTACTTCTGTTATCTCATTTAAAAGATCTTTATCAAAAGCATTAGTTATGTCTTTTAAGGTCTTTAAAAATAGAATTATTTCTTAAAAAGAAAAACAGCTTTAGTGTGTTTAAAACCCAATTCTCCTTCTGTTAAAGCATCGGGCGTAATCCATTTTTTCACCACATTGTTAAATTGACCAAGATGGTATTTAAGCCTTTTAAGGCCTGTATTAACCAGGCTTACTTTAGGAAGTTCTCGAAGAGCCTCAAATTTGACAGGCAAAGAGGCAGATTGGTCAGTATTACGGTGTAAAGTTTGTAACCAGAAAGCTTGTTCATCAGACAGTTCTTGTTGTGGGACAAAACGTTTACTAAAATCTTCAGATAATCGATTTAACTCAGCATAATTAATTGGTTTAATGTTAACTTTCTTTTCTAAGACCATTGGATTATTTTGTTTTAAAAGCTTTTTGGATCAACTCTCTTCTTTAAGCATCAAAGTCTCTTCAGAATCCACAAATGAAATCACATTGGTTTCCTTAGCAATAACACTACCATCATAAAGCATTGGCCTAATTTGTTAAGCTTTCTTAAGATAGAAAGGATTTTGAAAACCAAGAGCTTGTTTCAGGTTGTTATCATAGAAAACTTGTGGTTTCGTGAGCATATGCACAGTTTGCGCGGATTGACCCATTTTACAAACAATATTGTCCAATTCTTTAACTTTCTTTTCTAAAGCAATTTCTTTATCAATATTCTTAGCTTCCTTTTCCTTGGATTTGTTTTTGAAAACATTAAATGTTTTTGTTAACAATTCTTTTTTCCTTTGATTGTTCAGAAAGAGTTTGTTTAAGATAGTTAATTTCTTTTTCAAAATCTACAAACTGTTCATTTTTCTCTCGAATTATATCATCCATTATAAGCTTTTCTCGAGTACTTAAATCTACATTTTGTTGTTCTTCTAGTAATTTCATACGTTCTTTGTATCTTTCAAGCTCAGCAGATACATCAGATAAGGATTCATTGGCAATTAGATTGTCCTTATTGACCTTGTTACAATTAGTTACTTGATTTGACAGTTGTTCAAACACAGATAATATCATGGCATCTTGTTGTGCAGAAGAATTTGTATCCTGAACAGCTGCATTTTGTGTTTCAAGCAGATACTGATAATAAAGAATGATATTGCTATCACTTGTTATCTCATTCTTTGGATAATTCACAAGATGAGTTTGTTCAGAATACGGAATCTCTTGCACACTTTAATTTAGCATATCATTATGAGTGTTTTCAGAGTGAGGTACCTCATAGAGAACATCTGATCCGTAACTAGATAAATTGGCCATAAGAATTGCCTTGGCTGTAGGGAAGTCGTCACAGTCAGAATCATATGCATCCAAATCATCTGCTTGATAAGCTGCATTGTGTGTAATGTCCGTCTGTGTAACTGGACCTTCTGCAACTCTAGAGTCTGCCAAAAATTCCAATTCCTCCTCATTCAAAACTTTACCAGATCCTTGTGCTTCAACCAGAAGAACTTTATATCTAAACCATGTAGCATCTCTTTTCCTCTTTGGCTTTTGGCACTGTCTTGCCATGAGATGTTAGCCCTTGTTCTAGAAGTACCAGCAGCAAATGAACTTTGTCTCCCCTGAACTGGTTAAACAGTCACCCTTCCATCATGAATAGTTACTTGCTGTCTTGGGTTAGAAGAATTCCTTAGCTGATTGTTAGTAGTTGGGAAACGAGATGTGACGACAGTAGACAGAAGTGGCATCATTTTGTTAATGACATCAATAGGGTCATCTCCTTGCTTAAACACAGGAACTGCTAGACCGAAGTCTATCTAAGGAAATCCAGCAAGATGTGTTTGTCGATTAACCGTGGAGACAGTATATTTAATTTGAGGAATGGATTATGGTTGTGGACAAGTATCTTAGTGTACTGTGGATGAGTAAGCATTAGGATACAGTGTTGATGAATAAGTAAGTGCATGAGGTGTGGATGGATAAATAGTTGAGTAATGTTGTGTGGGATGAATTGATCCATATTGAGGAGACTGAGATGGTGAAAACTGTGGTTAGAACTGAGGATTGTTGCATGAGGATTGATAAGTGTTGAAGTGTGATGGTGTCATTTGATGATTCGCAACTATTGCAAGTGAATCTTGATTGCGTTCACGCATAATACGGACTTTATTTGCATGGAGTTCATGTTGTTCAAGATAAGCATGAAGCTGATCAAAGTTGGTAGTGTGCAAATCTCTTACAAGTTTGACATCAGTAACAAACTTACTCTATTCAGGTGGAAGACTATTTAAGAACTTGGTATTGACTTGAAATTGCTCCAATTTCATTTTGTAAATGTTCATGTCATTGATCAGCTGAGTAAATCTCCAATAATACTGATGAAGTGATTCCCCCTTGATGTAAGCAAACTTATCAAATGCATCATACAGTTTACACTCCCTTTTCTGCTTTGTCAATGAGGTACCTTGCATTAGTAGTTGAACTCTTTCCCATAGCTCCTTAGCAACTTTGTGATGATTAACAAGAGAATAGACATATGATGGTAGTCCTTGAAGAATGATATAGTTTCCTTGAGATCACAATTAGCTTGAATTTTCTCATTTGCAGACAATTCCTCATCTATCTTTGTCCTGGTCACACCATTTTCTTCAATCGTAGGCTAAATTAGTGGACCATGTTCAACTGATCCAAGTATCATTCTTCCATGCTCTCTATTTTGCATGTAAAGTTTCATTATGCTTTTCCAAGAATCATACAGGTGTTTTTCCAACACTGGTGGACGATTGTCACCACCAGAGAGTATCGTAAATTCAGCAAGAGTAGACATTGTTACTTTGTTGTTATGTGAAAAATGATAAGAAGTAATTTGTTAAAGTGAAGTCCTTTTTGAAATGAAATGGTCTTGGTCTTGAGATTACACGGGATTTTACAATTCTTGATGAAACCGAGAAAAATAAGTAAGTATTTCACGGGATTTTACACACCACAGAAAAAACCGTATAAATCTATTAAAAGCAACATATAAATATCTTAGGCAAAATGGTATAAATCGCCCAAGGTAAATACGTATAAATCGGCCAAGGTAAATACGTATAAACCGCCCAAGGTAAACACGTATAAATCGCCCAAGGTAAATACGTATAAATCGCCCAAGGTAAACACATATAAATCACCCAAGGTAAACACGTATAGATCGCCTAAGAACCCATAACGTATAAATCGCCTAGACCAAACTTCAAAACCTTAAAAGACACACTTTTTGACATTTTTTTCTTAGTTTTTATTGTACAACTAATAGTTTTAAGCCTAAAAGAACCTTAAAATGCAAACTTTATGGTTTTTAAGAAAAAAAAATTGAAATCAAGAATTGTACTTTTAAAACTTTTGAACTAAAAGAAATACACAAAAATAGATGTTTTTCTTGGATCTTTGCTTGTACACCTTGTATAACTAATGATACTAGATCCTTATGCCAAAGTAAATGGTCTTTTAGTTTACACAAAAGCTTCGAACAAAAAAAAATGGAACGAGTAGAAAACTATAAGACAAACGCACACAAGAACAAGATTATCACCCCATGGTTCTTGATACCAATTGTAGAATTTTAGTAATCCTATAACACATAAACTAAAATGGAGAAATCTAGAGAGAGAAAGAGAGTGGGAGGAAGTTTCTAGTGAAAGAAAGTGAAAAAGAAAACAATATGTGTGAAATGAAATAACCAACCACCCTTTCCATGGCATGGAAAGAGTATTTATACTACATACATGGCCGGTTAGGGCTTGGCTTCCATGAGTCTTGGACTGACTAGCCTATTAAGGTTTCAAATATTACTTAACGAGCTATCTAATGATATAATGAAAGTGACCGATACTTTTCGTGATCTAACATTTATCAATCTTCTGAATATTCATCCATCTTCTTAATATTCATATTTCTTTTTCCGTCATATCATTTTTTAGTTCATTTCACCAAAAAAAGGGATTAAACAATTTTATGATGAATCTCATGTGTATTCGACGGAGATACAACGGTTCCGGCGACGCTTAAGCTAAAGAAGGCGGCACTTTTTGTCTCATCAATCAACGGTATACTTATTCACATTTTGTAATTATAATTTATTTTGTTTCAATATCAGTAGGTTATTATTTTAGATGATTGTTGATTGAAAAAAAATGATCACCTTGACTTGCTTATGTGTTGTTCCCTTATGGTCGTTGGTTCTCACCGGAAACAAGAAAGGGTGTCTCGATTATACCATGAGCAGTAGATTATTTGGCTTTTTTAATAAACATTTTTTATAGATTGTTTATTGAAAAGTTTTGATTTTTTATGTTAGTGTTATTTGTATGCATTTTTCAGTATTCAGCCACGGTGGGCTTACATGACTACGCATACGCAGCGATTTGTATCCCAAGTTGTTTTGATACTCATTTTTTGGTTCATATTAGTAGTTTAAGTCTAACTGGAGATTAGGTAACAAGGACGATGGCAAAGTAGCATATCCTAATCTTTGCAATCCTCGTGTAATGCATAAACTTCTGATTCATTAAATCCTAAGCCAAGCTAATGTGATGATTGGTATATGTAATAGGTCTATGAATACAATATTGTACATGGCCTTCTCCTCATCGAAAAAAATAACGGGTCTTTACGAAGAAAGAAAGGCACCTGCAAAATGTTTTATATGGTTCCAGCGAGCTCCTTCAACGAGGGCAGACCATACATCTTATTCAATAACTAATTTTTTTTGATGAGGTTGTATCGTAACTAGATTATGTAACTCTTTGTTTAGATGTTTTATTTGATTTCCAGTTGTTAGATAGAATTCCAAAACAAAAAACTCTCATGAATGTCGTTTTTTATCTATACATATGTTATCAGTTGATAAATCTCAACTAATATGGCCATTTTTCTATGATTTAAATATATGCTTTATTGTTTCTGAATTTCACTAGCTATGACGGGTCACTGCAGTCAAAAGGCACGCGTCAAATGGGGCACCGGACTCAAAAGGCATGATGATTCGTTTTGTTTTGCAGGTTTGGCGGAAAATCAGTTGTAGAGACGGAGAGGTGAAAGGCGTAGAGGTGATAAATGAAAACATTTTTTTGGACAATTGCTGCTCTTTTCGACAACGTATGTCATGTTTTTGAAAACGAACAAGGTTGCAATAGTAACCTCTTAACAATACTTCTTGTTCAGTTATCATTTTCTTACACACTACACTGTATATTCATGTAAACTTTTATTGTAATAGGATGATGAACATACTGAACTGCTAAGATGGCAGGAGCGCTTCCCACGGATGCTAGTGACTACAACAGCCGGCATGAAGACATTAACTCACTTAAAAAAGGAATGTGCTGACTGAGCGGTCTAACAGATTCCTTTGGTTTTGACTACATTGACACACTTCTTCATTACATAAGCTCTAATATTATGTTTTGCCTGATTTTAATAAATATGAAGCTGAATTTATATGTGATTTTGATATTCGGTCAGATGTCCCAGCACCGTCACTTTACCACGATTAATTATTAATACACTTTTAAAAGATTAACTAGACTGTTAATATGATCTATTGAAATCATGATCATATTAAATATAAACAAACAGTTTTGGCAAACATGGGCTCTTTCAATATAAACGAAAAACAAATTTTAAGCCTGA